>JAEIFJ010000614.1:0-69868 GCA_018903435.1 Leucophenga varia
ATTTTCATTGATATTTCATTACAATAAAAAATCGCATAGAACAAATATTTACTTCATCCTTCTTAAGCTTTTAACAGACACTTTGTAATAAAAACAAACTATTATATTGCAATTATCAAATAAACAAACAAAAAAATGAAAAAAAAAAAAACATAAAGACAACAAAATCCGATTAGTATTTTATGCTATTTAAAAATTCACGCCCCAGGGCAATATATTTTTATAAAAAAGAACTTTAGATGTATAAAAAATAAAAACTCATGTTGATGTTGTATAGAAAGAGACAATCAGATTTATACAACAACAACATAAAATGATAAAATCCGGAAGCAAATGTGCAACAAAGCGTACAATTGTAATTTAACTGCAAAAAAAAAAACACTACAAACACCAAAGAGCTACAAAATTGCAAAAATACTATTAGAGCCTCAAGTGTTTTAAGCGGCTTTCGCTGACATTTGTCTACACTTCAACTTCATGTTGAGTGACAAAAACACAGAAAGCAAATAAAAGTGCAACAAATAAAACCAAAAAAAATAAAAAAATAGAAGGCGTGCTTTAATCCACTCATGTAAGCATAATTCACAGATACACACACACACAGACAGGCGACAGACAGGCAGACATGTTGCATCAAACAGGAAGTTACACATACGCCCTATTGTGCGCTGCACGCCATTGTTGCCATTTTGATATTTTTTTTCCCCTCCGTTTGTTTGTTGTGGCTGGTTACTTTTTGTTGTATGTATTATGAGCTTAACACACACACACACACATACACATACACATAGAAAAATCAAGTTTGTTTTTGTATTAGTTGACAAATGTCATGATTGTCAAACCAGAATCTCTCAGTTTGTGCATCAACAACAGCAGCAGTGTAAGTAAGAACAGTACTAAATGTAAAACTTAGTAGTTGCTCTATGATGTCCTTTGCTTCCGTATAAATCTAGACGGCTTTCTTTTTTTTTTTTTTTATATAGACTGTTTTATATGTTAAACATGCATGTTACTGTTGGTTCGTTGCAACAACGCATTGGGCGACGATTTCAACATTGAAACAGTGAACTTTAAAAAACAAAAAAATAAACAAATTCACTAAAATGTTTGGAGTATGCTCGACTATAATGTACGCTATTTTAAATTTTTAAATTGAGGCTATGGGATATGTTTCCATTTTCATATACTTTTGTGTTTTGCGTTTTTATTCAAATTATGTGAGGTGTTCCGAAGTTCATAACTTTTGTAGTTTATAATTCGCTACCAGTTTTATCTGTATACTATTTTTGATTTTGTTATATTTACATACAAAATGTATTTATAGAAAACCAAAATTGCATTTAGTTTGAATTGCATATTTGAGGCAAAATGGGGAGCACAATGGGGAGGCCTACCTCATTATGAAACCAACGCCATAAATATATATACAGATGGCTCCAAACTCGAAGGAAGGGTTGAAGGAGGTATCTTTTTTTCCCGGACCTTGAGATTAGAGAATCTTGTAGACTTCCCGATCACTGCAACGTTTTTCAAGCTGAAATGATCGCTATACATGAAGCCATGCATCATCTAAGGCAGCACCTAGGTAGTAGGCAAAAATTATATATCTTCTCGGAGAGTCAGGCTGCATTAGAACCACTTGACTCAAAAAAAAACTACCACCCTGGTAATTGCAGAAGCAGATAGATTGGCCAAAGAAGAAAGAAATTTCGTTATTCCTCCGGGGGGAGTACGACAGGAATTCCCATGACCTCTCTGAAACTGCGAGTTAAAGAGGAAATATCCATCCAGACTACCCGAGTTTAGATGGACCACAAATCCCAAATATTTATTTCGAACATATGATGGCCAGAATACAACACCAAACGGTTGGGGCTCTCACGGGATACTGCCTGGTTGGGCGGGGAGGCCGCGGAACTGAGATAGCATCAAATGATTTCTGTGGGAGCTTTAGAATCGAGGAAGAGGAGGAGAACATTTTCTCTGCCACTGCCCATCCCTTGAGAGAATAAGGTTTACCTTGGTAGGCCTTGGTAGGGTGCAGTTGTCGCCTTTATAAAAAATCGAGCTGGTTCCAGTAGTGAGAAATAATTTAGGAATCATATGGTATCACAATGGGCCTATCTGGCCTAGGTGACGTCGCGAAGATTCGCGTTGAGGCAAAATGAAAAAAATATAATTCAAAAATTGAGACTTCTGAAGACAAATTTTTGAGACAAATGGCTTTCCATACAGACTGGAACCATGGTGGATCATAATGCAAATAGACAAGGGGGTGTACTTAGAGTTAAACAGACAGAGACTTACTGTCTGTTTAAATTGACAACTCAACTGAAAGAATGCTGAGAGCGTAGTAACAAAAGAGAGATGAGAGAGGCATAAAACATTCGCTTTCCCTTTCCTTATAAAAATTGTTCCTTAAGAAAAATACATAGAATAGAAAGAAAATACATAGTAAAGACACATTTTTTTATTTTTGTTTATTGTATCTTTTTTTGTACTGCTGCGAAAAAAAGAACATTTTTACTCTTCCTTTATCTCTCTGAACATGGTGGAATTATAAAGGTTGTGTCAAGCGAAACGATGGTACCATGCAAATCGAGAGCAAAACTGTACATTAACTTGCACACTTTTGAATTCTGTTATAGAACTCGAAAAGAAATGTTAATATACATTTAAATTTAATGTTTTGTATCTCACTTGGAGAGAACAAACATGTTTGAGTAGTTGTAAGGTACTAATTTTATTTATGAAAATTACATGCTTATATACAATTTCTATTTCTATTATAAAGTGGACTGTATGTGTAGAATTATATTATGTGTATGTTTACAATGAATATGAATATATGTTAAAAATAGCTTATCAATTCTAGGCGTAGAGTTTTATCGTTTGTGCAGGAGTCAAGAGTCATCGCGTTGCTACTTAAATGCTGAGCATCACTTCGCACGATCGTAAAATGTTATGACTTCTGGTTGTGTTTAAAAATATTGTCGCTGCGGGATATCTTGTCTATTCTTATCGCGTATTGAATATGATAATCCACAAGCAGCACATGTTCATATTTGAACATTCTCCCGGGGCCCATAAATGATATCTCTTTACCACTATTACGAGTAGCAGCGATAAATGTCCATTGATAGTGTAAATCGTTAATATGTACTTTTTCGTTGTTCCGTTTATCAATTTATCGATCAAGTTATTTAAGCATAGATGTGTTATTAAGTATTATAGATCCGTTCTATATTTACATCTCTTACAAAATGAATACGATACTGGGTGCCGAATTTTGATTGAGCCGTCTGATACGCTTTTTTAACATTTTTATACCCGCCACACATAGTGGGGAGGGTATTATCATTTTGTCAGAAAGTTTGTAACGCATTAAAGGAGACGTCGTAGACCCTATAAAGTATATATATTCTTGATCAGCACGACGAGACGAGTCGATCTAGCCATGTCCGTCTGTCTGTCTGTCCGTCTGTCCGTCCGTCTGTATTTATGCGATTCATTCGCTCAGTTTTAAAGATATTGACCTGAAACTCGGAACTTAAGCTTTTCTCAGTCCTAAGCAGTTCAAGTGTTAAAATCAAAGTGCCACGCCCATTTTAAACATATAGCCTCCATACAAACTTACCGTTTTTTCTAATTTTTTGCATGAAAATAGCTATTATTTATGAATGTAGTCACTCGAAGTTGGAAAGAAATACTTCTAATGTCATCCACTATCAAATCCAAGCTGCCACGCCCATTTTTAGATATAGCCCCCATACAAATTTTCCGCCCAATATCGAATTTTATATGAAAATAGCTATTATTTATGAATATAGTCACTCAAATTTGGGTAAAAACACTTGTAATGACATTCAATATCAAAACCAAGGTGCCACGCCCATTTTAGCTAGGCACCCATACAAACTAATTGATTATTTTCGAACATTTGTATGAAAAGTAATTATTTTCAAATATATATTTATAAATGTATATAAGTTCTACTGATGATCAGCATAAACTATTCAAAGATTCGTGTGACGGGTTTTAGGCTCGTTTAACCGAAGTTAACGTTTTCCTTGTCTTTTTTTAAAATTGTTTTGCTGTATCTTTCTTTCAACATTGCTTGATAAGTTTGAGTTTTTCTTTTATTTGAAGACGCTTCTGTTTTTGTCTTGGTCTCAAGATATTGCTCAACACTTCAATATCACGATGTCGATGATCGTTTGAATTAATTTGTAGGCAACAACGACATTGTGATGGTTCCTCCCGGCGACATGGTCTATGTCCACCCAATTTAGGATCCCAATCACCTTGCACAAATTTTGTGTTATGACGATGATGTTCACCAGTTACACTTCTACTCGTGGCGGTGTGATGAATAAATCGACGTTGTTCGCTTCCACTGCATCCTTTGTAACCCCGAAGATAACTCTTGCGTGAATGATTTGGGTCACCGGAATCATTATAAATATGTTGTTGATGTTTAGCCGTTATACGTAGTTTTTCTGAATCTGACGTATTCTTTAGTCTTCTAAATCGGTCTGTTAACTTTGGTTTGTTATGACGTTGTTGCACAATACCAGATAATATCCAACCAAATTTAGTTTCTTGGCCAACTAGTCCATTCATCTTTATTACGCCACTTTCCAAGATCCTGCCAAATAGATCTCCACCAATCACCATGTCAATTCTGTCAGATTTATTGAACATAGGATTTGCTAAAGTGCATTTGTTCCATTTTGTACATCATATTCAAATGACTGACCAGGATGTACACTTGATAGTGTAGGTAAAACTATAGCTTCGACCATTTCACGGTGATTGCTGACGAATCTCGGCTTTATTTGTATATTTACTTTAAAATTCGATTCAGCTAGTACAGCTTCTCCAAGTCCAAAAATTTTTGTCTCTGTTTTTAGTTTTGGAACTGCTAACATTTCAGCTGCATCTGCTGATATGGCTGTAATTTGAGAGCCTTGATCTAGTAGCGCCCTTATCAATTTGTATTCTCCGTTGGCTGCTTTTACATTGATCTGTGCAGTAGCCAGAATTACCGCAGCAGATGAATCACATAACGTCATTGAACTTTTCCGAATTTCATTAGTTGATTGTTCTGCGTGTAAACTGTTATGATGACTTTGCGAACAAGAATTGCATTTAATTTTGGTGTTGGACATTTTTCACCATATTTGTGATTTATACACTTATAGCATAAACTTTGTTTTTTTGCAAATATTCGTCTTTCTTCAACAGAAATTGCCTTGAGTTTTCGGCATTCGCTAGTCATGTGGTTCTGTAACTTACAAAAGAAGCACATTTTCTTTGTAGGTTGATTTTTGACTCTTGAGATGTGAAAAACCTTGTAAGGACGTTTTCTGTCTGTTGATGAATCACTGTCATTTACTGCCTTTAAAATCTCATAATATCGTTCCAGAAATTGTATTATGTCTTTTAAGGTTTGCACTTCTTTCGGCTTCGTATTAGCTTGCTCATACAATCTTAACCCTTTTTTGTCTAGTTTTCGACAAATAATTCTTGCAATAAAGGGTTCGTCATCTTTAATTTCAATGCCTAGAGCACGAATTGCATTTAGACATTCATTAGCTGTATCCAAAAGCTGTCTGACACTTTCTGTATTGTCGCTGTTTATTTGGGGTTGATCTAGAACTCTATCCCATTGAGTCGAAAATAATATTCTTTTATTTTCGTATCTCTGTTGCAATAGTGCCCAAGCCACATTATAATTACTGCTTGATATCTGTAAATGCTGAATCAAGCGTGCAGCTTCTCCTTTCACGCATTGTTGAAGACGCAACATTTTTCTGAATTTGATATGTACACATTATTATGCACCATATCTTTAAATAAATTGAAGAATGTCGCCCATTCTTTCAAGTCGCCAGAAAATGTTGGTATTTTAAGTTTTTCTAACTCTAAACAATCCCAGTGGCTACTTTGCTGATTTTTGAATTCATTCGCTTCTTTTCCTACTGTTTCTAAATGTAGGAAGCGAAGATCATTAAATAGGATATCAGCCTCATCATTTTGCAGCTCACATATTTCTTTCTGATACATGAACTTTATATCGTCGACCATTTCCTTTATAATCATTTTATTGGCTTCGGTTTTAAATTCTTCTTTTTTTAACCATTCCATAAGTCTTATTACTTCTCGTTTAAATTTTTGTAGTTTGAAGTAAGACTTATCTTGATAGTTATTGTCCTCCGATACTCCCTTGAATGATTCACTCTGATCCGGAGTTTTGGAGGACCCGCTGGCATTTGCTTCCAGAACCGATACGTTTTGTTCCAGTACCAAATAGTCTTCCTTTAGCGCTTTGTTGATGGTTGCCATGATTTCTTCGTGTTTTTCCACTGTATTTTCATACATGTTGTTAACGAAGTAATCTTCGTCAGCAATTCCATCTGCTAACAATTTCATATGGTTAGCATCCATTTCTTTGCGATATTTCTCTAGATATTTCACTAGCTCAGCGCAACTGCTTCTACGGATGCTCTTTGCATTAATTTTATTGTATAATTGCAAAATTTTTCTGCAATTTCTTTTTGAGAGTCAATTATTTTCACTCTGTTAATACCCATTTTGCTTCTTAATTTCACTCAATTCGTACAAATAAACTTGTTGGAGGAAAATTTAAAAGCCCCCTAGTTGACTTAGCGTGCCTCTACTCACAGTTAGGTAATGTTTATTTGTATTGAATAGTGAATTAGCTTTTTGGGATTTTTTTTTTTTTTTGTTTTGTTGATCGCGTTCAACAATTTCACGTCGAGATTGAAGCTTCAAAATTCGCCTTTTTGGCTATTTACTTGCTTTTATTTACCTCTCGATTTTCCTTGAAGTTATAGCCCCAAGATTGCCTAGTCTGCTGTTTAAGCCTCAGACACGCCTTTATTTGATTCACTTTATTCGTTAAGACTTCGAAGATCAAAATGTTTTGTCGCCTAGTCTTTTACGGATCGATGGACCAATATGTGTGGTCGCGGTTCGAAGGACCAATATGTACATTAACTTGATACACTTTTGAATTCTGTTATAGAACTCCAAAAGAAATGTTAATATACATTTAAATTTAATGTTTTGTATCTCACTTAGAGAGAACAAACATGTTTGAGTAGTTGTAAGGTACTAATTTTATTTATGAAAATTACATGCTTATATACAATTTCTATTTCTATTATAAAGTGGACTGTATGTGTAGAATTATATTATGTGTATGTTTACAATGAATATGAATATATGTTAAAAATAGCTTATCAATTCTAGGCGTAGAGTTTTATCGTTTGTGCAGGAGTCAAGAGTCATCGCGTTGCTACTTAAATGCTGAGCATCACTTCGCACGATCGTAAAATGTTATGACTTCTGGTTGTGTTTAAAAATATTGTCGCTGCGGGATATCTTGTCTATTCTTATCGCGTATTGAATATGATAATCCACAAGCAGCACATGTTCATATTTGAACAAAAACAGATAACCTACATTCAATTTTCATTCCGTTTTCAAAGTGTAAATGAGATATGAAATTTGTACTTCCATTTTTTTTTGACGTTGGTACGCAAACTTTGAGAGAGCAAGAGTGCTTAACATAACCTTGTAGAATTAAACCATGACTCAGAACGAAACTTTCTTGCAAACTGACAGCTAAACAGACAATTAAACAGACAATTAAATACCTTGTCCAATTGCATTATGGGTGAAACTATAAAGTTGATGTCAAGCGAAACAATGGTACCATGCCTATCGATACTTATGAGAGTAAAAGAGACAGCTTACTTTTTAATTTTAACTCGTTTTCTCAAGTGTGAATGAGATAAAAAATTTGTATTTTCCTATTTTAATTTTTCATTACAATGAAATGCAACTGACCTTGGTACGCCACACGTTGAGAGAGCAAAAGCGCTTAACATAACCTTGAATAATTGAGCCATGGCTGGTATTTGATCACTTATGTACTCCTATATTGTTGTGCATAAATTGTTCGAGGATTATAAGATTTCAGAAAATGAAAAATTTTACATTTTGCGAAAGTCGGAATGGAACATTTCTGAATTGAAAACCAAGTCACTATGTTTTAGTGTTTCCGAAAATGGGAGCATTGGTGTATTTGTACGAAAAGTATCATTTCCTTAGCTACTTTTTGTAAAATATAAATACTGTAGGGTATTAAAAAAGTAAATAGAAGTAGTATTGTTCTGTCTGTTTACATGCAATTTAACTTCGTGTATTGCAAAAAAAAAAAAAAAAAAAAAAAAAAAAAAACAAAGGCATAAATTGCTCATTTTTTTTGTTTTTGTTTTTGCTTTTAGCACCTTTTAGTTTTTTTGTTGTTTGTACTCTTCCAGTAAATATTGTTATTTGTGTTGTTGTTGTTTTGTTTTGTTTTAGTACAACGCCCATTAAGAACTTGACACTTTATAGTGTCTATGAGCATTTTGTTTTTTTGTTTAAAGCGTTTTTGCGGATGTAAGCTTTGATACAAAACTTACGAGTATAATTCTGAATTTGTTTAAAAGTATTCGAGTGGAAATCTTGTTTTATCCAATAAAAACTTGTTGAATTTTTATTCTTTTAATTTTTGCTTGAATATTAATGCAATTTTGGCAACCATTAAAGCCAACTTAAGAATTATGTCACTTCGATAAATGGGCTTTAATAAAATAAATAAAGTAAAAGTTAAAAAATAAAAATGCAATAGGCGGCCTTAGCTGTAGGTTGATGAATCTGTGAATAACTCATCATTATTGTAGTCGAATAATATTTTTGAAATGTTGTTCTTTGCACTTAATTTAAAGAGATCTGCGGCTAAAGTGCTTCTGTAAGTTAAAAGACCCCTCGGGAATGGTGTCAATGCGACAAAACTGGCGATTTCAGCTGGTTGAATAAAAGAGTAGCCCCGATTCAAAGATTTGGAGGCTTCATCAGCTAAAGATTTCCGAAGCAATAAGAACTTGCGAAAACATTGAGGGGTGACTCGAAAAGCTATTTGAAATCGTTTGGAAAAAGTTACATTTTGGGGAAAAAAAAAAAAAACGGGTTGCGATTTTCGATATGAGACTGCTCCTGATGTACTTTTGTGAGCTCAATCCACGAATCTGGTGCCCAAAAGTGTTCATCATATCTGATTTTCGAGGAAAAAGGGTTTAAAATCCCAAGAATCTTGCTTGTGGGTGTTTTTACTCCCAGAAAACTACATTTGCTAGACACTTCAGCATACTTTTTAAATTAAAGCTTGAATCTTACACTACAAAAATCAATCGATAAGTCTGGACTCGATTTTATTCAATATTGTTTTTTTTTTTTTTACTTTTCGATATGGATATTGTAATGTAAGATTCAAGCTTTTATTAAATGCTGAGTTTTAGACGATTTTATGAATTGGAGTAAGTTGATGTGGGATCAAATTGAGTTCATAACAATGCATTTCGGCGTGGTCACTCCATACCTTATTCTTTTTTTTTTAAATTTATTTTTTATACCCTTTTAGAGAAGGTTGTTACGGAAAGAAAAATAATTTAAACTGCGCCGAAAATTGAGAAATTTCAAGAAAGTTCTGCGTTCTAAAAATATCGAAAGTAAACCTATTAAAACAAACCAGTTCTTAAATATCTGAAGATTTTAAAATAGCTGTTCCTAAAATACTTTGACAGGAATTACCTTAGAGACAATTTTAAGTCATTTCTGTTGGACAAAACCTGCTTAAAACCAAATATGTTATGATTTCTTTTTAACAAATAAATAGTTTTAGCACAGAGCTTACGTCTAACCAATTAATATATCATAAAACCTCATCATTTGTCAGTTTCAAATTATTAATATTATTATGTGCTTATATGCTTTGTGGTATGATGTAAACGGCCTGAGAAATTGCTGATCGAAGTGTGAATTCTGCTGCCAGCCAAACTACAGGATTCTCTTACGCAAAATTCATTAAATATTCGTGGGCTGTACCCAACATAGCTCTTTAGTTGCTAAATGGTATTTGCATATTTCTTTTTCGTGAGAATATTCACTTTTTTTCAAAAAAAAAACAAGAAAAACGTTAACTTCGGTAGAACCGAAGCTTAAATACCCGTCACACGAATCTTTAAAGAGTTTATGTGCAATCATCAGTGGTCACCTAAGTTTACACACAATATTAATTTAAAATTTTGAGCTAATAATACAGATATGTATAACAACATATTTCTCGAATATATCTGGAAACGGGCGGAAAGGTTGTATGCAAGAAACACCTGAAAATGGGCGTGGAACCATGATATTGGAAGATTTTTTACCCAATATGGAGCAAAATCCATGAATAAATAATAACCATTTTAATACAAAAATCGAAAATGGTCCGAAAGTTTGTATGGGGGCTATACCAAAAAATGGGCGTGGCACATCTGATTTGACATTGGATGACATTAGAATGTTTTTAGCCAAATTGGAGTGAATATATGCATAAATAATTAGTATTTTTTTTTACAAAAAATCGGGAAAATCGGAAAAAAATGGAAAGTTTATATGGGGGCTATGCCTAAAGAGGGCGCGGCATTTTGGTTTTGACACTGGATGACAAAAGAAATGTTTTTACACAATTGGGAGCGAATACACTCATAAATAATTACAATTTTTATACAAAAATCAGACAAAAACGGTAAGTTTGTATGGGGGCTATACCTAAAAATGGGCGTGGCACTCTAATTCTCGAACTCATAATAGTAGTTGCCGAGAAAAGCTTAAGTTCCAAATTTCAGCTTAATATCTTTATATCTTCAACGAAAAAGATGCTTAGAAATATACAGACGGACAGACGGACAGACAGACGGACATGGCTAGATCGATTCGTCTCGTCGAGCTGATCAAGAATATATATACTTTATGGGGTCTACGACGTCTCCTTCAATGCGTTACAAACTTTCAGACAAACTGAATATACCCTTCACACTATGTGTGGCGGGTATAAAAATGCAGAATAGTAAGTAGTAAGTAACTTCCATACCTGTAAAATGAACTACTATATATACTTTTGGTTGTCGTACTTCTTAATGTGGCTCTTGCATTTTGAAATTAAATTTTTCGCGGAATTTCTTTATGTGTGAAAAAGCACTTTACTAAATAATAATAACAGTTCTAGCAGGAATTGCGGTAACTGGAGTAGTATAGTGGTTAGTGGTTAGTGGTCCTAATAAAAGATTTAACGAGGGATGTTACAATAAAAGAATATTCAAAATATGTTTATGGGCTAGTATAAATAAAACATATAAGAATGCAAAACATTTATCTATTGGAAAATTAGAAAATCGACTTCATGAACAAATTGAATGCACATAATGCATAGTTTTAGTGGTATTTTAATTGACTTACATTGTTGCCTTTAAATGAAATTGGTTTGGGACTCATCGGTTCGATGGTTTCAACGTCCATAACGGACATAGAAATATTTTTTATACATGGATCTTTAGATTTATTTTAAAGTTTATCAATTTTATTGTATTAACAAATCCTAAATCTCCGAGCTCATGTAAAAGTTTCTTTTATAAGCTTAACACAATATGTTGTAATCTATATATCTATATAGATATCTATATATATATATATAGATTACATATATATGTTAAAATGTTTCTATGTCCGCTATGAACTTTGAAACAATTCAACTGAAGTGTCCCAAACCAATTATTGATTACTCACAAATATATTTTAATGGGACAAGGGCAGCGGTATTTTTAGTGCTTTTTTTGTATGTTTGTGAAACGGAAAAGAGCCCAAAATGAAGCCGAAACGCCCGTGCAACTTTATAGATGCAAATAGATTCAAAAGATATACGATTGTTGCATAAAGCTTATTTAAGGCCACGCCTTTCACCAATTTTTCAATACCAACCTTGGCTTAGGTCACACCTTTATTTATATAACGAAACAAAAAAAGAGTCCTCTTAATCGGACGAGCCAGTCTCAATTGTTGATTATAATATTGGTCCATAATGCTTTTAAACCGGAACCTGTTGTTTATCCTTCAACACTACGTTTATTCATGAGAAACCCATATATTTTTCAGTTCAAAAACTTTTGTGAATTCAATTTGAAAGCTTTTTATATAACATTATTGTCAGTCTAATGTACATTTACCTTCCCAGACTTTATTGTATTTATTATATAAAATTCTTGTGTCACAATTTTTGTAACAATATTCCTCAGAAATAGCTTGACCGATTCTTATGAAATTTTGTGCGTATACTCAGTAGATCTGAGAATTGGACGCAATTTTTTTTTTTCATTCCCCTAAGTGGGTTGGTTTATGTGGACTTTATAGAATCAATCGTTAATCCATCTAATATTTCCGAAACAACTCATCCGATTTCAATGAAATTTTGTAAATGTGTATAAAAACACGTGTCTATTTTTTTTCCTACCTCAGACAAATAACCATAGTTTCGTTAAGATCTGTGAGTATCACTTGAGTAGCTTTACTTGTGAGTCTAACTCAAATGCAAAAACTAAAGTGACTACCCAAAAAGTAGCCAAAACTGTTATAGGCGTCTTTTAGTGCCATAGCACCAGGTGTGAGTTTCATTCTAAGCGTGCCGCTTCATGCACTTGTCATCATTTCTTACTCATCTTACTTATTTATTGTTTGCTATCTCTGTCACACTCTGAGAGTTGTGTGCCTGCAGCGTGACATCGTATGCGACATTGCGGTTAAACGGTGCAGCTGCGGCTCTTTTTTTCTTGTTGCATACACTTTGCGTAATACACTTTTCATAGCAATGTAAAACGAGTATTGACAGTTTTTTTGGAAAGTTTGTCACGCAACTAAGGAGAAATTATAGACTCGATAAAATATCGATAATCTTGAAAAGATAAGTCAATCTAGCCGTTTGACATGTTTTATTTTGGTCAGTTTTTAGTACATCTGAAATTAGAGAGTGTCCCGGGAGTAAATATTTTATTCCGATTCCGACCATCCCGAATTTTTTAAATATATTAAAATTATTTTAGTCTAAGTTTTGCACTTTTCAATACTTATCTATGAAAGACCAAGTAGGTTTGAGATTCATTTTTGTTTTTATTTTCGAAATTGTCTTTCTGAGACCATTATTTCATCTCACACGCCGAATTTAATGATCTTTATAGATCCTGCTAATCCCATTTTTTACAATTCTCCCGCAGGACCCTGCCTCCAACGTCTTTCTTTATTATATAGCCTCTATAGAGAAAAGTCTGGCCTTATTGAAATTACTTGGCAAGGGTATTAAAGCTTCGGTTTTACCGATTTCACCGATGTAAAAACTGTTCCTTGTTTGTATTCTTTTTCTTTAGATTTTTATTTTCGTTTTCATTTTGTGTTGCAACACAACGCAATGCAACTATAGCATTTTTTACGTTGTTGTTGTTGTTGTTCTGGTAGTGGCTGTTGTTGTTGTCGTTGTTGCTGTGGTTGCTTGTTGACTTTTGTTTGTTGCTTCTATGGTCTTTCTTCGTTTTTTTTTTTTACCGTTTGTTGTTGTTGTGCATAACTGTAAAACGTACCATTTGCAATTGTTGTGGCTTTTGTTGGTGCTTTGTGTGAGGTTGTTGTCCTTGTTGCTTTCACGTTTTAGTTTTATTTGCGGTTTTAGCAATTTAATTTTTCAATTTTTTTTTTCATTTTTTATTAAGTTTATTCTTTTTTTTGAAATACGTACTTTGCTTTAACTAAGCCAAGCGTGTCTTATATGCATTTATGTACATTTTTTTTTTTATAAAACAGTAACGCATTTTTGAATACATCGTAGACCCCATAAAGTGTATTTTTGACGAGATAAATGTCGAGAAAAATGTCGAGAAAAAATGTCGAGAAAAATGTCGAGAAAAATGTCGAGAAAAATGTCGAGAAAATGTCGAGAAAAATGTCGAGAAAAATGACGAGAAAAAATTTGTTAAGATTGGACCGCCAAATTTAATATTTTTACTTTAAATTTATTACAAATGCTGTTTATATGAACGCCATCGTCGGTCAGGTTATCAGGCCCCCATTTTTTTTGTTTGGCTTAAATAAGTTGGAGTATGAATACGTTTGTCGTATGATTTTGGGATCGCTAAATTCGAATCTGTTAGCAACTTTATCGGTCTGCCATAAAATTATTGCTCTGGTCAATATGGTTTTAAGGTTCGTGAAATAATTATGGTGCCGACAGAAGTTTAGGTATCTAATTTCTGCTTAATATCTTTGAAAATAAGAACGAATCAAGCAAACAGACAGACATACTTCACCAAATCGACCAAACTTCTGATGTAATAGAATAAAAAGGACTTTGGAAAAAGACAGAAAAAAATTTGTTGCGGACAGACTGTTGTAGCTGAATTGATCTAAACCTGAAGAGATGGAATAAAATAAATATCATATTTGAACTTAGCGACTCAAAAATCATACGACATACGGTCAGATCAGGCTAGGTAGTTGTTACCAGCCCTACGATGCAGTGCTTTACGTTGATCCCATTGGGACCAAGCACGTTTATTTTATGTGTGAATTATGTATTATGTTCCCCTTATATCATATACAAAATTAACAACCAAGCATTAAAGAAAAGCCTCTACGTCGTTTTTATATCAACTCAAAACCAATGTACCAGAACAAATCTGTCATATTTAAAAAAAATTGGATTGGCGATTATATATAATACCGAAATATTATAGTAGTTTGGGCTTGATATAAAAATCAACCTAATCTTCAAGAGTTTTGCATTTAATTTATCTTCGAAAAAAATGGTTTCATATAAGACTGTAAGACAGATGGACATATTTAATATTTTCGAATACTATAGGTATACCATAAAACTCTAAGCTTCTTACATTCAGAGGTCCATAGTAGTAGTAAAAATAAGCCGCATAATTAGAGACATAATAAAGTGTGTTAACCAAGCCCGTAGGAGTATGAACCTCAATGTTAAGAGGCCCTAGTTTACTATGGTATGTCAAATGCTCCAACCTCTTTTGGCTACAGCCCTTTTGGGTACAGCCCTTTTGGAAGTACGTATGGTAGTTTTTATAACCAAACATAAGCCAGTTTAAAACAGGCTTTTACTTGTTACGATGAGAACTCCATGATTTAAGCTAACATGACCTGACGGGTTCGAAAACTCCATCTCGTCGACTAAAGTGACCTAGGTAGACGTTAAACCCAAGGCTACAAGTACATATGTAATCTGTTAATCTTTATATATAATCTATATGAATAAAATAGTAAAAATGTTTCTATGTCCGCTATGGACTTTGAAACTATCCAATCGTTAAGTACCAAACCGGACTCATTTGAAAGACAAGAAAGTATATTTATATTTCGGTTCAATCATGAAGTCGATGTTCAACATTTCCCATACAATTTTTTTTTTCCTTTTTTTGTATGTTTTTATAATAGCCCAAACATAATGTAATGTCGGTTCAAAAAAAAAAAAAAAAAAAAAACGCTACAATCAAAAATAAAAAGTACAAAAATGCCTCCAAAAACTGTAACTGCACAGAGGAGTTGCCGATATGCCACATGCCGGATATCCGCTACTTCAACACATTCTACCATTTTTTTTTTGTAATTTTAAAAATGTTTTTAAATAATTTCGTATTAATTTTTACCACTTCTGCAGCAAATGCACAATTTGTGCTCTGAGGTTAATGAAAATGAAGTCGTTGTAGTTTTTTTTTTATTGTTGGCTGCACAATTGCAGCTGAGTTCATGGCTCCTTTTTTCCAGCCTTGTACTTTATTATATATTTTTTTTGTTGTTTTTTCCCCATTTTGGTGGCGCTTCTCGTGTGCAAACATTTTTGGTTCTAGTTTTTGTTTTTATTATTCACTTTGTTTAATGAAGTCATTGTACTAGTTTTTTTCCCCGCTGGTTTTCCTTAAACGTATCTAAATTTTTATATGAAGTAATTAGAAATTCTGCATAATTGTTTTTATAATTAAAATATATTTTTTTAGTCTTTTAAAATGGGGAAAGTTTTAAAAAAATTAAATGAAGAAATTTTTATATTTGGCAGTCTTTTTTTTTTTTTGTCCAAAATTTTGAATTTGTATTTTTTCAGCAAGGAAATTTCTCATGTTTAATCTTTCAGCATTAATTTTCATTAAACCACTAACAGCCCCAAAAGCAATTTGTCATTTTGTCTAAATTTATATGTTTTTTTTGGAACATAGATTGTGGTAATGTTCCGCATAAAACATACCATTAACTTTTTTGTCACAATAAAAAAAAAAAAAATTGTGTGACAATGGTGCAAACACCTAAAAACTGTATGTATCTAAATCTACACCTAGCGTACAGTGCCGCTCAACTGAATAGGTTTGATTTTTTTTTTAGTTTTGGAACGTTGTGTCTCTGTAACAATAAATTTAAAATTAAATAAATTTAAAAATAAATTTTGTTGTATAAAAAAATGAGTCATTTATTATTTTTTCAAAACCAAACCAAAAAATCGCCATTTTTTTGGCTCAACTGAATAGGTTTGACCACAAATCTATTAAACAAAAGTATTTAAAGCAAAATTTCAAGGCACTGGATAACTTAAATAATAAAGGACTCTTTTTAGCATTATTTAGTATTTGGTATACTCACCTTTGTTCTTAATTATTTCAAACATACGGTTTGGTAAAGAATCATAATATTTTTTCAATTTCATTTTTTTAAAATTATTTATTTATTCATGAATATCTATTTTGTCCCCTTTTAAGTAATCCCCTCCCGATAAAATACACCTATGCCAACTTTTTCCAATCCTCGAAACATGCCAAATAGTGCCTTTCCGGTATAGCCATCAGCGTCTTCTTCGATTTAGGTTTCATCTCCTCAATCGACTCGAAACGCGTTCCCCGGAGTGGTCTCTTGAGTTTTGGGAATAGCCAGAAGTCACACGGTGCCAAATCAAGCGAATACGGTGGTTGCGGAACGATATTGGTTGGATTTTTGGCAAAAAACTCACGAAAAATCAGTACATTTTTTAAAAAATAAATCATCATTTTTGGTACCAACCGGAAACTTGACACGTTTGAGGCCCAAAACATCCTTCAAAATTGTATTAATTGATCTTTTCGATGCGCCAATTTTATCAGCAATGTGTCTCATAGTTAATCGACGGTGTGCAAGCACTAATTCTTTTACTTTTTCGATGTGAGCATCGTCCGTTGAGGTCGATGGTTGATCAGGGAGCTCTTCGTCTTCAACACGTTCGCAACCTTCTTTCAACAATTTATACCTACCAATCAAATGTTGTTGATTTTGGTAGAGCTCGGTCCCCCATAAGCCTTCTTCAACATTTTTATTCCATTTATTCCATTCAGAAGAAAAAAATTTGATACAGGTTCTTTGATCCATTTTTTTGAATAGGTAAAAATCGAAGACGATCCAAAACACGTGCAAGCAAAGCAGCTGTCAACAATTAAGTGAACATTCAAAATGGCCGAGCTTGTCGGCATAAGTGAAGACATGAGTACCAACATAACGCCATAAAATAATCGAAATTCGAATATACGTAACCCGCGAAAATTCAAAATTCGCGATAATGTTTGAACACACCTCGTACACATTTGCGTTCATCTGGCGCTTGCATGTTCCATAACACGTTATGTCTCCTCAAACCATTACAAGTGTGATGATGACTTAAAAAATATTCTTCCTTTCGCATATCGTGGAAATAGTAATTAAAGCCATTCAGTCCATCGCAGTTGAACTTCTTTTTAGTCGGAGAAAATCATCGTCTTCCACTCCTTGTTCCACGTCATTTGTTCTCGAGCAAATCAAAGTCGTGCTTCCTTACGAGGTGTTTTTTTTATATTTTCAATCGCTTCAAGTGTTTGGCTCTTCAAATAATTCGTTTTACCTTGGCCACACTAGCATTTACGCCGCATTCTTCCCTATTTTTTACCAGCAGATAGGTGGAAACTTGAGGCAGTTCGTAGAATAAGTCGCCCTCTCCGATGCTGTTGTTGCATATTTTTTCCACCATTCATTTTTTTCCATAGTCCGCTTCGTTACGAAAAAAATTACCCACAACGTTTTGGCTTAGAGCGATTTTCTTGGCTATTTCATAGTGTTTTAAGCCAGATTCAATATAGCCTTTAATTTGACCTTTTGCAACATCGGTCAAAGGATTTCTGCGGCCTATTTCACAAAAAAAAAAAAAAAAACTGATAGCAGTTGCTTTTAACTCAACTCTTTTCAATCACGCAGTCAACCAAAAAGTTAAGTCAAAAGTGGCAAACCTATTCAAATGAGCCAAAAATAGAGCACACATTTAGCGAATTTCACGATGAAAGATTTTTCAAACCTATTCAGTTGAGCGGCACTGTGTGTAGAGTATTCTAAATTACAAAACGTCTGTCATATGCAAATTGTAAAAATTTAACAAAATTATAGTCATCAGCCAAAAAGAAAAAAAGTCCCTAAAATTGTCGAATGATGAAAACACGCACAACAACAAAAAAAAAAAACCCAATTCGAATCAAGCCAAAGAAATGGAAAGTAAAAGAAGCTACGGAAAATCAAGGAACGATGAAAATGTTTTAAGGAAATTGTACATAAATACGTACATACTTGCATGTAAATATAAATATGTACAAAAATAAATATTTGCAGTCAAGACGATGATGACATGTGAAAATGTTGAATAAAAAAGGATGCCAAAAAAAGTCATTGAAGTCACGTAACGCATATTGAAGGGAAGCTCTTGCTGCTGTTTCTTCGGCTTTTGTCAAAAACAAAAATCATCATTAATATAAGACGCAGAATGCCGCATGCCACATCATTTCCTTTTGAATGTCTTACACCATTCTCAGCACTTATCCTGGATTCGCTGCTTAAAAGTGTACGAAGAAGATTCACGCAGCAAAGGATGGCTGAGTGGACGAAAAAAAAAAAACAACAGTTGAGAGCTTTGTTTTTATTTTGCATAAAATCCTCTTACTTCTTTTGTAATCTTAATAATTTTTTTTTTTTTTTTGAAAATGTTTCCAACGCGATTTTTGTTGTTTTGCAGCAAGTTGCGCGCAAAAATTTAATGAAATAAATCCAGAGACAGCAATAAACCCAAGAAAAGAAAGCAAAACTTAAGTAAACCAAGTAAAGTTGATGGAACTAAAGTTTTAATACTCTTTATAAACGTCAAAGTTAAACCAATCGAGATTCCTTTTGCATTTTGCTGTTCACGAGGTCATGCATGAGTGCATAAAAGCAAAAAGTTCAAAAGTGGCAACAACAACTAACATATAAAATGTTTTCACTTTTGCTCGACCCTGACCCTTGACAACGAAAGTAGAAACTTTTGTGCATAAAAGTGTTGGAAAACGCACCCAAAAAAAAGCGAGTGGCAGACCAATTAAATTTTGGTATTTTTAATATCAAATTTGTCCAAACCGGTCCTTGGGGTCTGTAGGCTTCGAGGGTACATGCATGAGCTCGGAGACTGGACGGGATGTCCTCTAACGTCAACCGCCTTCAGCCTTGTAACCGGGTACACCTCCCAACTTGGCTTATAGCAATCTTATATAGATTACTTGCATCATCGTCCTCACACGCCACAATCTTGTTGTTACCCTGGTACCATCCTGCATCCGAAACGGCCAGTATTGAGCCCGGATGCTCTCGGTAGAACTAAAGTCAGCTGCGACAGCTCAGCTTTAACCCACTTCCACTGGTGTCTGGGTATTCTGTCGGATTCGTCATTTTTTATCTATGACTCCAAGTATCCTCTGGTCTTTTACAACCTCCGCAAACGATCGCGACATGTTTGTGCCATGCGTTTTCGTGCGCTTTGGTGCCGTGGGTTAAACATCTTCGGTGCAGCGCTGCCTTTTGGTGTTCTGGCTTTGGTTTACTCCGTACAAAGCGATGTTAAAACCGGGTACGACCAACCTCGCCCAACGTATATCCTCCTGTATCTTCAAGTAGTCTTAGTTAGACATTTGGTTTTCCGTGATAGGCGCCGTCTCATTTCTTTTGAGTATGCGGCATGCTAGTCTCCGATCTTTGTTTGTAGCCTTGAACGGATCTGGACGCACAAAGGTCGCTGCCCTTTCGCAAACAAGCACTCCTTCGACTTCCTGACTTGCAGATGCTCCAACCGCAAGTTGCTGGTCGGTGGCACTCCTGCTTGTAGACGCCTTGGGAGCACCAGATTGGCCTGACACGTCATACTGTGCTTAGTCCTGCCTAA
This sequence comes from Leucophenga varia, assembly GCA_018903435.1. Lineage (NCBI taxonomy): Eukaryota > Metazoa > Arthropoda > Insecta > Diptera > Drosophilidae > Leucophenga > Leucophenga varia. The sequence goes on from JAEIFJ010000614.1 coordinate 20,180, forward strand.
CGAGTGGTTTTTGGACACTGGTGACGGTCTTGCTGAGAGCGCTCGCTTGTGGCAGAGCCCCTTTGGGGAACTTGTGGTTTCTTCCGGTTTCATAGGTGAGCCGGTTACCATAGTTTATTTTTTGGTGTTGTTTTATATTTTCCACGAGCTGCAAAGAAAGGGAACAGTCCACCCAGGCAGAGATCCATTTTATCTTGACAAGGCTGGTTAGAACAGGCGGTCGCCAGGCGCTTGATCCCTTCGTTCGCAACTGGGCCTCCAGCCACGCTGACCATCGGCACGGGGGGGGTGGTCAGTGCACACTTGCATACACCCCTGTCCGCCAGGTGATGTGGGGGGGGAGCGGGAGACGGTGAAACCACAGGGACAGGACATAAGGTGGATGTTGCTTAGAAACCACCTAAACTCTTTCGTGCGCCTTAGAACCCGCTATTGTCCGGGACTCTTCGCTTTCGCTTATATAGAGCTAACCATCACTGGCCTGAAAGCGCTCTGGGGTGGACCCCGGCCCGCGTTTAGTCTGTCACCAGCCAGCTGCCCGCGGTTCCCACAGCTATGGGACTTCACAGGACCACTCCTCCAGTCTTATTCAATTAAATTTTAAACTTTATATCTATTCAGTCGGAGCTATAAGCGGAAAAAAAATTATCAAAAAAGGTCGTTCATGTGCTAGCTCTGGCAAATTTGCTTTTATGCACTCATGCAAGAGCTCGTGAACAGCACAGAACAGAAATGTATTGCGTCAACACAAAAAACATTTTGCAGACAGTGACACACAAATTATATTCGTAGACTCAACTTTGTCGGCCCTAGAGAGTCTACACAGTTTATCAATCAGTAATAGACAATCATGGTTTATCTCGTTATTAAGTTTATTCCCAACAGAGTGTTACAAACTTTGTGCAAAAATCAAAACAAGAGTAAAAGCACAAAAGCAACAATACAGAATTTTTTTGTTTCATTTTGAATTGGTCTGAAATGTGTATCAGTGTGGCTTTTATGAGAAGAAGTTCGCACAAATTTAATAACTTTTATTGCAAAAAGTTTACGTATTTCACTTAAATTTTATTTATTTTATTTCTGTCATATTAAATTCTTTTTCGTATTTATCTTTTGCAGATATTTAACCGTTCCCTTGTGTTCATTTAAACGTTTTAAGTTTAAAGTATTTTAAGCAGCAATAAAAGCAGTGCATGTGCATTCGAATAAATGCAAATTAAGTTGAATTAAATAAATCGTTTATCAGCTCATGTCGTAAAGCCTTAAAGCATTTTTATTTTAATTCTTTTCATTATTTGGGTTATTTGTCTGCATTTTAATTTTTTTATTTATTTATGCATATTTTATTTTTAATTAAATTTAATAAAGTCATTATTTAAGTTGCATTTATATTTTGAGATGGATTAAAAATGTACTTAATTAATTCATTAAGTTAAGGTAAAATATTCAATTTCTTATAAACTTTTCAGCTACTTTCAAATGAAGCAGCATCTGTGCCGTGTGGTGTGAGATCGGTCAAGTATATCAGCAGGCTCAGCTAGATGTAAAATTCATTAAAAAGATATCTCCCAGAACGAGGTCGGTATCGCAGAAACCAGAAAACAACTTAAGCCCAATGCTCGTACGATGCCCAAATAATACTCCAAATAGGAGTACTTCTGTACGCTAGTGTCATGTATGTTAATTTTTCTGATGGTTGGTCGAAACACATTCTCTCTCCCAATATGGGTGTTAAAGTCGCTAATGAAATTTTATTTGAGGCAGTGATCATAGAGACATATCAAGCTTTCATTGAATGCATCATTATTCTACTGTTGTGGAAGTATTTAGCCTTAATGCATTACTAGGTCACATAGTTTTCTACAATCCACGAACCACGAAGTTGACTTTTTGCTCTCCATTTCATTTTCTGGATGGCAGCAATATCAGCTAAAAATTGTCAATCAGTTGCTTAGCATCCCTGTTGAACCATCACTGTTAAGGGATCGGACATACCAGGTGCATATATTTAAATCGTAGACTCAAATTTTTCATTTTTTTTAATCATTAAATGTAGATTTAAAAGTAGTTAGAGTCTCCGGCATCCGTAGCCTTGCGGTGGATTTGATGTTTCTTCTAGCCGCTTTATCCTTATTCTGAGTGAAACTCTTTAGACGACTTTTATATTAAGCTGAGCCTGTGCTAAACTGGGAAAGGGTGAAAGGTATGTATCTAAAAAAAAAAAAAAACAAAACTTGAGTATGCTCCACTACAAGATACCCTGTACCCAATCATATGTACCTTAAGTTAGGTTCTATTTTTACCACCATACATCATTGAATTGGATTTTCATAGAAAAACTTAAAAATCGGGTATATCTTTGATTGGGTTTATACCTAAAATTTTGTTGGGCCTACCCATATTGGTCTATTTCATTGGGACTATCATAGACATAATTTATACTAAATAAAAATTTTCAAGAATAAAAAACAATGACGTTTTTTTGTAAAAACCCCAAAATTTTGGGGGTAAATTTGTATGGGGGCTATACCTAAAATTTGGTTGGTCCTACCCATATTATGATATTTTATTGGGACTATCATAGACATAATTTATACAAAATTTAAATTTTCTAGAAAAAAAAGCAATGTTGTTTTTTTATGTAAAAAAACCCAATATTTTGGGGGTAAATTTGTATGGGGCTATACCTAAAAATTTTGTTGGTCCTACCCATATTTAGATATTTTATTGGGACTATCATAGACATAATTTATACTAAATTCAAATTTTCTAGAATAAAAAACAATGACGTTTTTATGCAAAAACCCAAAATTTTGGGGTAAATTTGTATAGGGGCTATACCTAAAATTTTGTTGGTCCTATCCATATTGGGATATTTTATTGGGACTATCATAGACATAATTTTTACTAAATTTGAACTTCCTAGAATAAAAAACAATGACGTTTTTATGGGAAACCCAAATTTTTGGGGTACATTTTGTATGGGGGTTACCCCTTAAAATGGGTCTAGAGAAAAACCGTTTGTAAATGCACACTTGATGGCCTAGGAGAGTCTAAGTTTCGATTTTGAAAGCTCTACCTCTTATAGTCTCCGAAATAATCGTTTTCATACGGCAGACAGCATGACAGACGGACGGACGGACAGACAGACAAAGCTTGTTCGACTCCCCTTCCAATGCTGATCAAGAATATATATACTTTATAGGGTCTATCTTGCCTCCTTTTGTCTGTTACATACATTCGCACAAACTTAATATACCCTTTTACCCTTTGGGTACAGGGTATAATAACTGGATGCCTCGATCCTCTAGCTGAAGTATAACAAAACCGCAGGAGCAGATGAGCTAGATAAAGTTAGATAAATGCATTTACTCTTTAGCAAAATATGCGTTTCTTAGATATCTATCTATATACATATCGTATATAAAAATATATAGCTGTGCGTTAACAACGCTAAAACTCGAGAATGACTCGACCGATTTGAACAATTTTTTTTTGTTTTGTTGCTCTCATCATAGATTTGGTCAGAAAGGAAAAAAATGTTGAAAATTTTGACCCGGGGCCTAATGGGGGCCTTGAAACCGGACAAGCCATATATTTGGAGTGAATAGACAGTACAGACTTGAAGCAGGGGCTCATTTGAAAGATGGTTAAAAATTTTTAGCGTTCATGGTGTTCAATGGATTTCCGGAATTTGGACCTGGGACCCATATGTGGACCCAATATAGATTTTTGATCAATTTATTTTTTATTACAGGTGAGCACTTAAACGGGATTTTAGAAAATTTTGAGTCGGGGCCTAATGGGAGTCTCGAAAAAAAAAATCATATCTTTGGATTGAATAGACGTAGAGACTGTAAACTGGGCGCATTTGAATGATGGTTAGTCGTGTTTCGGGATTTCCAAAATTTGAACCCAAATTTTTTTAACAATTTATATTTCGCCACCAAATAGAAGCAAAAGATAACGCGAGCAAAGCCGCTGGTACATGCTAGTCTAATATAAAAACAAAAAAGAACGCTGAAGTCGAGTATGCTCGACTGCAAGATATCCTGTACCCAGTCTTTTTGGACCTTCATTTAAGTCTTAACGTAGTACAAAATTTTATTATACTAAAATCAAAAAATTAGGTAAATTTATATGGGGACTATATATATTGGGATATTTCATTGGAACTGTCATAGGCATAATTAAAACTTAATTTGGACTTCCCAGAATAAGAAACAAAGACATTTTTATGCAAGAACATAAAATTTGTATGAGGTACCTGTTTAGAAAAACTGTTTGCAATGGCACACTTGGCAGCTTAGAAGAGTCTAAGATTCAAATACGGAAACTCTATATCTTATAGTCTCTGAGATAATCGTTTTCATACGGCAGACAGCATGTCAGACGGTCAGACGAAAGGGCGGACGGACAGACATATATGTAGCTAGTTCAACTTCCTTCCAATGCAGATCAAAAAATATATATACTTTATAAGGTCTCTCTATCCTCCTTCTGTCTGTAGCATACATTCGCACAAACTTAATATACCCTTTTACCATTTGGGTACAGGGTACAAAAGATGGAACTCTTCGATAACGAGAGAAGCTTAAGAAGGTTTTTTGAGATTTCTTTAAATACCTAATGGAGTTTATACTACTCCAAATATACTGCTCTTGTGTGCTGATATCAATAACATAATTGGCAAAAGGAGAAGGTCAATCTTCTCATGGCTCTCGCGATTGAAAAAGAGTCCCGTTCCATAGGACTAGCGGTCGATGAAACCAAGACTAGCGGTGAATGAGAACTTTCCTTTATAGAGTTTGGATCCAAAATTCCGAGCTTATATTGAAACCATTCGGAAATACTGTATTTTTCTATCAAAATGTAGGCTTATTGTATGTTTTATTTTTGCGGTATCCTATTGTTATCAAATTTGGTCTTTTCTATTACTTGAAGGGGGTATTCTTGGTTGAGAGGATGTCTTTGGACCCTTTTGAAAAAATTATAATTTGATAACGCAAAGAGTTATTTCAATTCTGCTTTTTTTATTGTATTAGGAACATGTTAAAATAAATAAAAGTTTCTCTTTTTCTTTGGTACGAGGGCTGTTCAAAAAAGTTCTCTTCCATTAAACTGGGGCGTCAAAAAAAAGATATGCTGCTGGCGGCCACGATAACTCGACCTCAGATCATTTGAAAAGGAAGAAGTAAACGGCGTTAGATTCACTTTGGACGTTTAAAAAAAAAGTAAAAAATTTGTTAAAAAGTATGATTGAGGAAAGGGCCAGAATGTTGACAAATCTGAGTAGATTGCGTAGATAGTTTCATCAAAATTGATTCAGTAAAATATAAAAATACAAAAAAAAAAAAAAACCCCATTTCAGGACGATATTCTCAAATATCCAAGCTATAAAAATAACAAACAATAAAAAAATCGAGAAAAAATTTCTGCCAACCAATAAAACCCCTTTAAACCTATCAAAGCAAAAGTACAACTTTCTTCTATTAAACTTACATTCTTTACTTTTCATAGCTTAAACTTATATAATAATTATAACCTAAACCCGCTTTAAGCTATTCGTTGTTTTTTTTTTTTTTCAACCAAAAATCAATTTAAAACTTATAAGCCCCTAACAAACAAATTTCAAAATTCATCAAATTTAATTCCTCATTGCACGCAACTAAGTGTCGACATTAAAATAATTAGCAATCATTAAACCTCCTCAGCTAATTTTGTTTAAAAATTTTATATAGCGTACAAAATATTAATAAAAAAAAAAAAATTGTAATTAAAACTTTTATAACAATAATCTTTGAGGCAAAATTCATTCATCTCCCTCAAAAGGAAAGTGGAAACAAGCAAAACAATCATAAAACTTGCACATTTTTCACACGCTATGCGTAAACTTTTACGTCAAAATTTTTCTTCTCATCCATATTTTGGTAGATATGTATCTGCTATATAAGGACAAGGAAGATACAAAAAAATACTTTAAGCATATTTATCGATTTACCGATTTTTGTTATTCGATTTTATGACATTGTATCCTAAAAATGCATGAAATTTTAAACTAAATAAAATATGAAATATTAGTAAGGCTCTTTTTTTTTTTTTTTTTTTTGTGAAATAAAATATTTTTAATGGAGCACATTAAAATTTGGCATAAACCAAAGTAAACAACTGTGGAAACCTAATGCTGTCATGACTGCTAAGCACTTTGTATTAAAATAATTTCCAAGAAAAATTCTGAATCAAGCAAAATGATGTTTCGTATTTCGTTACGACGTAATAAAACCTTCTTAAAAGTGCCTTGAACTTTAGCTGGAATACCAACACCTGACTCACATTTTGTTTTCATTACATCATTTCGTTCTAAGGAGGCAACGTTCAATTTATTGTAGGGTTGGGTTTGGGTAGGGTTATTTTAGCTTGACTCATTTTGCTTATCATTTCTTTTTATATTATAAATGGCAGCTTGCTTTGGTCTGTCAGCTGCCAATCTTACTTTCAGTCAGTCTGCATATTAGTCTGTCTGTCTGTCTATAAAATGGTTCTAATGATTAGCAGTTATATGTGTGTTTGTGTGTTTTTATTCAATTGAGTACAGCTTTATTGATTTGTTTTGGTTGGTTTTTTCGAAATATTTGTTACTGTTTTCAGTAGAAGCACCAACAGTATCTCCATTTGATATCCGATATACTCAATTATTTTTAAATTTCAATCTAATTAATTGGTACATTTTTAATTTACCTAGTTTATCTTGTGCATAGTGGATGACTATTTACAGTAATAATCATTAGCAAAGAGCAACATTATTTGTATAAGTTTATAGAACGTTGAAATGAAGATATAATTTTGTCGAGTTCTAGCAACGTATTATACTAAAAGCTATTTTCAAAAACTTACTAGAGATGGACGTCGGGACGGGAATCTCGTGGGTCCCGACCTCATTTAAATATATAAAGACTCAAATAATTGTTTGATTTATTATACAAAAAGCTTAAAACTAAACAGTGCAGTATTATAATTTAGAAATATTTTTCGTACATAAAAAGTAATCCAGACTCAGCGGGACCCACTAGACCTACGGGATTTCGCGGGACTCCCATCTCTTAATAGTACTTAATATCGGGTGCACAACTAAATAATTTCGTATTTTTTTTGTTAAAAAATCATTTATTTAAGTATGAAAGTGAAAAAAATAGTTTATTCAAAATATTGTCCATCGTAAGCGGTAACTTTTTCCCATCTTTCAAGCAATTTATGGATTCCATCCCAAAAAAACTTCTCATCTTTTGCGCCGAGAAAATCATCAAGCCTTCAACATTGGTGAACCGTATTCCAGAAAGGTGATTCTGCATCGACCGAAACAAGTGGTAATCAGAAGGAGCTATGTCTGGGCTATAAGGCGGGTGAGGTAGAATTTCCCATCCAGCATTTTCCAAATAATTTTTGACCGGTACTGCAACATGTGGCCGAGCATTGTCATGATGGAAAATCAATTTTTCGTGTCTGGTCGCCCATTCTGGCCGTTTTACGGCTATTGCTTGCTTCAAACGTATCAATTGTTACCTGTATAGCTCTCCCGTGATTGTTTGGCCCGATTTTAACAGCTCATAGTACAGCACACCCTTCTGATCCCACCAAATACAGAGCATAACCTTCAAACCATGAATATTCGGCTTTGGTGTCGATTTGGCTGGTTGGCCTGGCTTCACATATGATCTTTTACGCTTAGGGTTGTCGTAATGAATCCACTTTTCATCGCCAGTGACAATACGATGCAAAAACGATTTCTTTTTGTGGCGATTAAGCAGCATTTCAGACATGCAAAATCGTCTCTCAACGTCTCTCGGCTTTAATTCGTGTGGCACCCAATTTCCTTGTTTGTGAATAAATCCAGCTGCTTTTAAACGTTTAGAAATGGCTTGTCGAGTGACTTCCAATGTTTTTCCAAGTTCTTCTTGAGTTTGACATGAATCTTGATCTAGTAATGCCTCCAAATCTTCGTCTTCAAACTTTTTTTGATGGACCTGGTCGCTCTTTGTCTTCTGTGTCAAAATCACCACTTTTAAATCGTGCAAACCACTGCTGACATACTCTAACCTCTGGAGCATATTCAGGATAAGCTTCTGAGAGTAAACGATGTGCGTCTGTTGCACTTTTCTTTAAATTGAAGAACAAAAGCAAACCTCCCCGCAAATGCTGTTTTGTTGGAACGTAACTTGACATTTTGACTGTAATAAAAAAAATTTGTGTGTTTACTAATATTCACTGTGACATATCAAATGTTCTTGATTTTTTGGCGCGCTTTAACATAGAATAGCTGTCACTGTCAAAATATTGACTACATAAATAGATATGAGGTTAGTAACAACTACGAAATTATTTAGTTGTACACCCAATAAATTTGTAAACAGTTTTAAACTTATAATCTGACGACAAAGCATTGTTCAGATGGTCGATAGAGAATAAATTTACGATGTTATCTTTTGTTATAAAAATAACCACCCAGAACTAAAGAATTATCAGCTTTGGAATATTATTACTTTTTTCAAAAAAACTGAAATTTTAGACAACAATAACTTCGTCAAAATAATTATGCCGACCAGTGTTAATTAATCCTATGAAAGTTTCAACAAAATATTTGAATTTGGGTAATACTAACTTTCATGTTAAACACAACAAAATTTCTGAATTTAGTTCACATGAAAACACTGTGACATATTCCCCACAAACAAATTTATCCCAAGATTTGAGTTTTTATAAAAGTTTATCGAGATATTGACATTTTGTATAAAAAGTTTTTGAGAAACTAATGCTCGAAATAGTGTTTCTAGTATCATTCATACAGCTGAAGGAGGCTTGATAGTCCCTATAAAGTATATATAATCTCGATCTGCTGTATGAAGACGATTACCTTGGATACTGTAAAAGATAGAGCCACCATATTTGAATCTTTGAGTTTCCTAAGCCGTCAAGATATCACTTACAAAAAGGTTTTTTCTCTAGCCCCATTTTAGGGATACCATTCATACAAACCTAACCAGAAAATTTTTCCTTTTTTGTGAATACTTCTGTGTTATGTAATCTATGAATCTAAATATAGTATGGATTATGCCTACAATCATGGTACAATAAAACCAGGTATCGCCACTGCTTCAAATAAGGAGCTTGTTCGTTGTCCGTGTGTATAAAAGAGATAGATGAGAGAGAGCAGAAAATATAAATGCATGTAGTTTTGTTGTTGGTTTAAAAAAAAATTTTGTTGTTGCTTTTGAAAAATTTTTATTGCTGCTAATAGCAATAACAAAATTGTGTTTTGCCGTCGGTAGCCGAACACACGATCTATCGCTACGACGATCACATTCATACTGAAAAACAAATAAAGAACCCAACGCTGATAGAGAAACGAGCAGTGGCGATACCTGGTTTTTTTTGTACCATGCCTACAATAGTCCAAATGAAATATTGAAACATTTGTATAGCCCCTCAAAATGTTTGGAGTTTTCTTAAACAAATCCAATACAATAAAGTAAGGTTTGTAAAATTTGGGTACCGGGTAACTTGGAATCGAGTATATTCTATCCTGTTTTTTAGCCTCACATTTGTACCAATGTATGTCGCCTTCAACGATCAAGTTACAAGTCGTTTGTGGTCATTCCTTGTTATTATCTCGAGTCTTGTAACGGGTGATTTTTTAAGAGCTTGAGAACTTTTAAAAAAAAAAAAAAACGCATAAAATTTGCAAAATCTCATCGGTTCTTTATTTGAAACGTTAGATTGGTCCATGACATTTACTTTTTGAAGATAATATCATTTAAATGTTGACCGCGGCTGCGTCTTGGGTGGTCCATTCGGAAAGTCCAATTTTGGGCAACTTTTTTCGAGCATTTCGGCCGGAATAGCCCGAATTTCTTCGGAAATGTTGTCTTCCAAAGCTGGAATAGTTGCTGGCTTATTTCTGTAGACTTTAGACTTGACGTAGCCCCACAAAAAATAGTCTAAAGGCGTCAAATCGCATGATCTTGGTGGCCAACTTACCGGTCCATTTCTTGAGATGAATTGTTCTCCGAAGTTTTCCCTCAAAATGGCCATAGAATCGCGAGCTGTGTGGCATGTAGCGCCATCTTGTTGAAACCACATGTCAACCAAGTTCAGTTCTTCCATTTTTGGCAACAAAAAAGTTTGTTAGCATCGAACGATAGCGATCGCCATTCACCGTAACGTTGCGTCCAACAGCATCTTTGAAAAAATACGGTCCAATGATTCCACCAGCGTACAAACCACACCAAACAGTGCATTTTTCGGGATGCATGGGCAGTTCTTGAACGGCTTCTGGTTGCTCTTCACTCCAAATGCGGCAATTTTGCTTATTTACGTAGCCATCCAACCAGAAATGAGCCTCATCGCTGAACAAAATTTGTCGATAAAAAAGCGGATTTTCGCATTTCGAACCGAACACTGATTTTGGTAATAAAATTCAATGATTTGCAAGCGTTGCTCGTTAGTAAGTCTATTCATGATGAAATGTCAAAGTATACTGAGCATCTTTCTCTTTGACACCTTGTCTGAGTCCCGCGTGATCTGTCAAATACTAATGCATGAAAATCCTAACCTCAAAAAAATCACCCGTTATTTATTATATTAGTCTTTTTTGATTTATCAATCGAAATATGACAGGTGTAAATTCCAGTATTAAAAAAACGATAATTTTTGCGCACGATCATACGTTAAATCGGTGCTTAAGATGTATTATATTATATTCTTTTTAATATTGCGTATAATATCGTATAAAACAGGAAAAAATATGTATTATATGCTTTTCTGCTAATCTGAAGTACTTAAATACTCGTATGCTCAAGTTGAACACAACAACAGATGTTAATCAATAGCTTGTATATTATTATACCCTGTACCCAAAGGGTAAAAGGGTATATTAAGTTTGTGCGAATGTATGTAACAGACAGAAGGAGGCAAGATAGACCCTATAAAGTATATATATTCTTGATCAGCTTTGTCTGTCCGTCCGTCCGTCCGTCCGTCTGTCCGTCCGTCTATCTGTCCGCCCGTCCGTTTGTCCGTCCGTCCGTCCATCTGTCCGCCCGTCCGTCTGTCTGTCTGTCTGTCTGTCTGTATGTCCGTCTGTCCTGCTGTCTGCCGTATGATAGAGATTATCTCGGAGACTATAAGAGATAGGGCCACCATATTTAAAACTTAAACTCTCCTGAGCCGTCAAGTGTTCACTTGCAAATGGTTTTTCTCTAGACCCATTTTAAAGGGTACCCCCCCATACAAATATACCCCAAAATTTTAGGTTTTTGCATAAAAACGTCATTGTTTTTTATTGTAGGAAGTTCGAACTTAGTATAAATTATGTATGTGATAGTCCCAATAAAATATCCCAATAGGGGTAGGACCAACAAAATTTTAGGTATAGCCCCCATATAAATTTACCCAATTTTTCAAGTTTTTGTTTGAAAATTCAATACAATAAGGTATATACAAAGATAGGACTTAATTTAAGGTACATAAAGATTGGGTACAGGGTATCTTGCAGTCGAGCATACTCGACTTCAGCGTTCTTTCTTGATTTTATTTTTCACTGAGTTGCAGATACTCGTACATACAATGAGTGTATCCACAGCGGACATAGAAACATTATTACTATTTTAAAGAAATAGATTCCTTCCTTGTCCATTTTTAAGAAATGTTTTTATTCAGAGCAAATGGTTCTTGAATGGTTAGGTACTTTGAATAACAATCGCCATTATGCCGTTTCCACTTTTAGGTATAGCGTACCATATGAAATTCAAATATTTTACCGCAGAGTTTGTAAAATTCAGCTCTACGAATTTAACCATATTTATTAGTCCATTTTGCTGTCTGTATGCCTTAATTTCATTGCAAGATGTTAAAGGAAAGCACTTACACAAATCATAGCCACATTACAGGTTCAATTACGAAACAAACAAATGTACTCATTATTTACAGTTTTCAGTTTAAGCCAGACGTCATTTTTCCAAATCGCATTAAAAGTAAATTCAGTCAGAAAGATAGCATCCTTACAGCCTAGTGAGTAAATGATAGTATGAGTAACAAGATAAATATGTATCTATCTTGTTACATTTTGCTAAATAGCATCAGATACATTTTAGTTTAAGTGCATTTTCGAAACAATAACAATCTAAAACAACAACAACAACAATAATCCCAAAATAAAAGTAGCAACAAAAATGTCAGCTATCAGTAAAATCTGACAGTTATCAAAAATTTACACAAACTTAGTTTCAACTTCTTGGAATGTCATTGCCAATTGTCTTTTTCATCTGTAACTGGCTGACTGATTTGGTCAATATTGTTGTCATTATCTGCAATTTCTCAAACAGCAGGTAGAAACTGTCATCCTTAGTACACTAAAGTTTTCAATAGTAAGTGTCAAGTTTGTACGATAACCGGCAACTCTGATAGCAGATAAGTTCAATAGTAGATTTATAAAAAATAAATATACAAGCACTTAACTTTAACAATACTTGACGTACTAAAGTATTTCCTTGTTTAGCTGTACCTATCTTTGTCTGTTTGTATTACTGTAAATCTATCCATCTTAAGATACATATTTGTCTTTTAAGCTTTTTGGCATTAAAAATAAATAAACGAAATGTGAAAAGAAACAATTGGAATTGCAAACACAACAAGCAGGAGTTTTTGCAAAGGTAAAAAAAGCATAAATGTTGGTTTTATATTTAAAGGACAAACAGTTGAAAAAATGATACAAAAAAAATGATAAAAATAGTTAATGTTTTTTTTTTAAATTCTTTAAATTATTATTAATTTAAAGAAAGAACGCTGAAGTCGAGTATTGTCGACTAGAAGATACCCTGTACCCAAACTTTATGTACCTTAAGTTAAGTCCTATCTTAGTAATAAACCTAATTGCATTTGATTTTCAACATACCTAACATGTGTTTCATCCTACCCATAGTGGAATATTTTATTGGGACTTTCCCAGGTATAAATTTAGACACCCTAGAATAAGAAACAGTGATCTTTTTAGGCACAAACCCAAATTTTGGGGTAGATTTGTTTGGGGGGTTCCTTGTAAAACGGGTTTCAGAGAAAAACCGTTTGTAAGTACACACTTGACGGCTCAGGAGAGTCTACGTTTCAAGTATGGAAGCTCTATCTCTTATTGTCTCTAAGATAATCGACGGAATGACGGACAGACAGACATAGCTGTTTCGACTCTTTTTACTATGCTGATCATGAAAATATATTGTACTTATTAGGGTCTATCTAGCCTCCTTCTGTGTGTTACATACATTCAAACAAACTTAATATACCTTTTTACCTTTTGGGTACAGGTACAGATATTAAAAAATTATTTTTTTGGTAGATGAAATAATACAATGAAGTTTTTTCAGTGTAAAACTTTTATTTCCTGCTCTGTTAAAGTATATTATAGAGTTTATAGCAGCTTTTCTGTTGTCCATGCTCGGATTATGGCATAGGTGTGATTTGTATACATATAAATATAAATATACATAGATAAAATAGTAAAAATGTTTCTATGTCCGCTTTGAACTTCGAAACTATCCAACCGATAAGTTACAAACTGGTTTCATTTGAAAGGAAATAGTGCAAGGATTATTTAAGAGCACTAAAACAATGCATTAGGTCCGTTCATGAAGTCGATTTTCGATTTTTTTTCATACAAAAAGTATTTTTTTATACTAGTCCCAACACATTTTGGTCTTCTTTCTGCAGTCAAAAAAAGTACAAAAGTGCCACCGTAAAGAACTGAAATTGCAAAAAAAAAAAAGAAACAGATGCAAAAGACAGGTAATATATATATATAAAATAAAACAAAATAAATCAATTCACATTCCAAGTTATCCAAAAAATATATCTATTATAATGGAAACAGCATTCAAGTATACAAAGAGTGCCTGCCTGCTGCCACTTGAATGATTAAAGTGTAAATGAGAAATACATAGAACTAAAGTTTAAAATTTTAGCTCGAAACGAATTGACTGATAGGCAAATATGCCCTAAAAAGATTCAAACTCTATTAAATGGCAATTCCATGGTGTGATGTAGGCTTCTACTCTTTTATATCTATCATTTCTCTACTGACTAGTTTCACAAGTTGCCACAAGAATAATTTTGAAAAAAAAAATGTTAAAGGCATATGCAATCAACTGGGCAGTTTCAAGTGTGATAATAGTCTAGCCACTTGGCAAAAATAATGCCATAAACTACGAAACTTTCGAAGAGTCTGTTGCCCAAGGGCATGTTTCCTTTACTCTGCTTCATGACTCAATTTGACATCAGTTGTCAAGTCAATAACAATTTGTAATGTGAAAATCAAGATGTCTGAAACGTGTACTTTTCAAGTTAAATATACTGAAATATTCGTACGTTTCTTACCTAATCACATAGACAATGAACCAAACGAATTCTAGGTAACACTCATCATTAAATGCGTTTACTTAGCAGACAATGTTACCGATATGGAACGAGATAAAACATAAAATATGTATGTCAGCGGTTTCTGTGTGTTACATTTGTACAAAATTCGATGGCATTATTTCATATGCTATATTTTCACCCATGACATACCATGCCATGCTGCTAGTCAACGTGACAGTTGTGGTTAGCTTAGGTTGCTGTTGCTCAACATTGCTCAACATTCAAAATACCAAAATATACTAGCTACTCACTAATTTATGTGCTATGTGCTCGTTTTTGAAAGAAATAATCGGGAGACATTTAAAATGTAGAATATATATATATATTTTTCTATTAGTAACACAATTTGAAATTGCACACAGAGCGCTGTGGGCCAAGAGTGGCGAAAATTGATCAAATATGAGTATTGAACTAGACTAAAAAGACTAGAGTACTTAATTCTATATAGACATACGTCGTTAAGGTTAAAGTTTAAAAGAAATTGATTAAATATTTAATTAATAGATTATATGATCACGGATTTTCGCTTTGGCAGACGCTTTTCGTTCCTTTTCCCCAATCGGTCAGATTTGACGAGTGGGGACCTTTGTTTCGAACCATCAACCATCTGGCCTATATGGTCCCAACACCGGGATCTCTGTTGCAATGGGTGCACGGTCTTTAAATCTGAGATCTTAACCATCAAAGTCTGCGCCCGTCAACTTTTGACTCATAGTCCTCGGGGGTCGTAAAGTCACTATTTGCTGGATCCCTGGACACACATGGATATTGACGGCAACGAAGCTGCTGACGAACTCGCCAGATCTGGCTCATCCTCGCCCTTTATTGGCCCGAAGCTTTTCTGCGGGCTCAGCTGGGCCGTACACATAATCGATAAATTTTTCGCAGAATCTCTTCGACATTATTGGGCTCAATACCAGAGCCTACAACAAGCTAAGCAATTAGCTAGCCCTATCTGCCCTAAATGTGTACTATACCTCAGCCGTTATGATCTCATGTTGCTAACTGGCTGCCTTACCGGTCATAATAGATTGAGACATCATCTTAACAAAATAGGCCTGTTCTAAGAGTCAGAGTGTAGATTTTGCTTGGAGGACGATGAAACTAGCACACACATTCTCTGTGAATGCCCGTCTTTGGCCCGCTTCATATTCACTCTGTTTAATCGCTGTTTTATTACTATCGATCAAATCAGGGTCGCCCCGACTAAAGATACTCTTCTGCTCATTAAAGAGACGGAAAAAATTCTCTGTCCATTTACCTAACCTTTTCCTAATGCCGGGCTTGGGTATAATAGACAAGCCTAGAGTCGCAGTGCTCTTTTAATCTCCAGTTATCAGAGGGCCTACCATGTTTCTATTATACTCAGTGCTAACGATGAGAACGGGGGTGACTTACTCGAGTCTCCACTTTCGCTCTGACCACTTGCTTGTCTCGCGGCCTCGGTCCAGGCACAACGAAAGGCTTTTATGGTTATAGTGTTAACCTTAAACATAATGTTATGCTTACATGAAGGTTTATAAAACTTAGTACACGCCCTATTCTCCTAGTTTGTCATTCACCTCCATTAAGCATGATAACGAAACGACTTTGTTTCTAAGGGTTATGCATATTTTTGCTACTTTTTCAATTTTGGTCAAAAATTTTACCTTTAGTGCGTCTGCGAGGTCTGAGCGTTCAGTTACTGGAACAATATTTCTTTCAAAATTATTAATGATTTTAGTGACTTCAAAAACCTTCGTATACAAAGGGTTTTTGGGGTCGCTGGTTACTAAACATAAAGTTATTTTTTTTTGTACAAAGTACTATATACTATATATATTCTTAATCAGTATTGATAGAATAGTCGTTGTAGCTATGTCTGTTTATCCTGCTGTCTGTCGTATGAGTGAGATTATCTCGGAGACTATAAATGATAGACCCACCCTATTTGAAACTTAGACTCCCCTAAGCTTTCAAGTGATCACTTACAAACAGTTTTTCTCTTGTCCCATTTTAAAAGGTACTCCCAAACAGTTTTTAATATATTTTATTTCCAAGTAAAATTTATTTTTAATTTTCTGAGGCAGTTTATATATCTTTTTCGACATCTGTGAGCTCTAAATCATTTCATCTTCTGATTGGTCTTTAGTTTGAGATTCGAAGGAGTATATCAATTACGAATTCTCTGAAAATATTTGATTAATTTCAACATTGAGAATTTCGAATAAAAATATGATTTCGACCGCATTATTGGATCCGTCATTTAGAATTTTAAAAAAATTACTTTAAATTCGTTATCAACGAACCGAAAACCTCCTTATACGGCATGGGTCGTGGAGGCAGAGGAATCTGCTAGGATAGAATTATCTTTGGTAGATAAACCCGGAGACTGAATATCCCCTCATTTGAGTTTCGAAAAAGCTGTTTTCCTAGACGACCAATTCATTGTATTAACACCGAAAACCATCCTTATACGAAGTGTTTTTTAAAATTTTTTAGTTACTTAATATTTTCGCTACTTTTGAGGGTCTCTGGGATACACATTGTCGAGGTGTGAAATTAAAAAAAATGTTTTTCTTAGAAAATTATTACCTTGAAGTGTTTTGTGTTGTCTGGATGTATCGATTTTATTTGCTTCTACATCTGATGTCTCTATCCTTTTTCACTTTATTCCACTGTGCATCAATTTGTTTCTAGATTAAAGTCACATTCTACAGATACTGCTCGCCTGTGTGCGTACTTCATGGTTTATAGCAAATTCATTTCATTTCATACTCACCCACCTAACTCTTCACGCTCACTTCAATTGAATAGGATCAGATAGAATAGAAATTTAAATGGGACTACAGAAATTAGATGCCTACCGACGCTTGTTCTCATTTTAAATATTTTGTTTTATGTTGGTTTTGCTTGTTGCAATTTTCGAAAAGAAGAAAACGCAATAGAATTGCAATAACGTATTTTTGATAAGTTTTTTTTTTCCTGCCCCTTTTTGGCCTACTTTGCGGTGTGAACGATGATGTTTGTAGTTATTCCCATTTTAAATTTATGTAAATAGCTTTTTTTTCATAACTGTAAATTTTTCTTTAGTGCTACTTAAATGTGTTTTAGTAAAAAAAAAAAAAAAAAAAAAAGATCCTTGAAGATGTTAGTGATTTTTATCTTGAAAACGTTTTTATACTACGATTTGCTTACGGCGTATGAAAGTATTATTTTTCCATTGTTATTTTTTATATTAATTTTTTTTTTATATTATGAAATATGTCATTGTGTAGAGTATTGGCTGCGTATTTAATGCATACAAGATTGTAATCATCATGCTCATATTCGCATAGATTGTTTTTATCTTAATTGCGCCTAAAAATATACATTAAAATTGACAATGGTTGTATTTTTAGTAAACATCGTTTACCCCCTTATTTTTATTTGTTTCTAAAATTGTAAGCTATTAAAGAAACTTTTAGTATCTATTGTAAGATGCTTATTTTACATTTTATAAAATACAATAAATTAAAAACTGGGTACGCTTTAATCCATCTTACACGATGTGACCCAGTTTTGGAATTTTTTATATGCACGACATTTATATCTTTTTCAAATAAATAACATTTTGATTTTATTTAAAAAAGTCTCAGAAAATTGTTCTCATAGATTGATCGTAACATCTTTTATTATAATAATTGGGTAAATTAAATGTTTAGATAAGCTGTCGATTCATTATCTTTGGTTAAACTTGCCCCGTAAAAGGCAATTAATTCATAAACATTTAATTCAATTAATGTTTGATTTGCCTTTTGGAAGGCATTCCTTAAATCGTTTGCAGCGGACTCATCTATTTCATCTATTTCAACTATTACGGCTTTTCGTCGTTGTTTTGTTCTTGCTGAAGATTCGTTGAAATCTGACTTGGAACGACCACGATTTTTATTCTCTTTCAACTTTTTAGGGCTTTCCAATACGTTAAAGCTCTCCACTGTCTCAAGCCAATCCGAATGCCTCCTCAGAATATACTTCTTTGTACGCTTGCACTTTTGCCACATTAATTTTTTTTAAAAAAGAACAAATCAAATTCTTTTCGAAAATACAGCATCAACACAAAGCTTTGTACATGAGTGCCACGCTAGAAAAGTGCATTGAAAAGAAAGCCTTTACCAATTTAAATGAACCAAAAATAACTTTAATTTTAAAGAAAAATACAAAATTGATATTTAAAACACAAATAAACAATAACAAACACATAAAAGAGCACTTACCACGAAAAAAACACAAAAAACAGGCTCAAATACCTTTTGCACTCCGATCAACATATTGCTATGAAAGGGCGGCTAAGGGCAGCTAATTTAGGTTTTATTTGAATCTTAAGATATGTATCTATGATCAAAACAAATATGAACCTGGGAATCGGTGGGGAACACAACTAAAAGCTTAAGAGAAGTTGAAAATAGGAAACGAATAAACATTCACAAAAGACCTTTTGGTTATTTTAGTTTTTGTGACGACACACAACGATTTACAAATAGTTGGATAGTTTAAATTAAACTTTATACCTGTACGACCGATATCCATTTTACTTCAAAGTTATTGGCGTTTATTTTTAATACGTTTTTTTATGTTCAAGGGTTTGGCTTACTCTCTGCAAAATCACAACGCACTGAATTGCCAAGTTGTTTAAAGAATTTTTTTTGCATAGAGCGAATGCTGACACTGAAAAAATACTTGGATTCAAATAGCCAATTTATTTATGAGATGAACGACATTATTCAAATTGTAAAATTTCGATTTTGGTTTTTTGAATTTTTGTCGTATGGGAGAGACCACTGTGCATTGTCCATATTCGTTGATGAACTTTCTAGACGGCAGTACTAATATTAGGTAGGTCTTTTTTTATACCTGAATATACAAAGTGTGAAACAGGTATATTCACGCATTAAAGGAGGCATTGTAGACCCTATAAAGTATACAGTATATATTCTTGATCACCTTGACGAGACTAATTGATTTAGCATGTCCGTCTGTCTGTTTGTTGCTGCTCGATTTATTCGCTCAGTTTTAAAGATATTAAGTTGAAATTTTAAACTTAAGCTTTTCTAGGTCCTGGGTACTTTCTATGTTAAAATCAATGTGCCACGCCCACCTTTAGGTATGCTCCCATACAAAGAACAACATTTTGTCAAGTTCTTATAAGAAAAAAATGTATTTATAAAGTGAATGGCTTCAAATATGGTACAAATGCTTTTTAGACAATGCAAGATCTTCAGTTTAAAATTGGTTCAAATCGGACAGCGAATTTCTAAATTTTTAAGAATATTTTTATTTTGTTTAGTATTGGGTTGTTCAATAAGTAATGTCGTATCTGTGGTCGAATTTTGACGCTTTATTTAACATACTTAGAATTATCCGATTTAATTATCAAATATGCACCGTTTTGTTCGCAAACATATTGCCATTTAGAAGGCAACTTCATTATGCCCCCTTATAAAACCCCCCTCCCTATTTGCAAAAATCTCAGACAACCAGTTTTCGCAAGCCATTTTTGAGGCCAACGTAGTACCACCAAGAGCGTTGCCGGACTGTACGGTGGTAGTGCGATAGGACAGGTCCCATCCGTGCTCCCGTAGCTTCTTGCGGGTCATCAAAGATGTGTGAGGCCGAGCGTTGTCCTGGTGAAACACACACCCTTCCTGTTGGCCAATTCTGGCCGCTTCCGGTCAATCGCCTGCTTCAAACGGTGAAGTTGCTCGCAGTAGATGATCGAATTAAGCGTCTGGCCATAGTTGAGCAGCTCATAGTGGATGACTCCTTTCCAATCCCACCACACACACAGCAAAACCTTCCTGGCCGTCAATCTGGGCTTGGCGATGGTTTGGGTCGGTTCGCCGCGCTTCAACCACGATCTTTTTCTCTGGACGTTATCGTAAGTGATCCACTTTTATATCTCCAGTCACCATCCGCTTTAAAAATGGGTCGAGTTCGTTCCGTTTTAGCAGCGTATCACAAGCGTTTAAGCGATCCAAAAGATTTTTTTGGCGTTAATTCGTGTGGCACCCAAACATCAAAATTTTTTTGAAATCCTATCTTCTGCAAATGGTTCCAATTGGTTGTATAGTATGTCTTATACCCAGTTCCTGGCCAATCGAACGAGTGCTAACATGCCGGTCCACTTGGATGATTTCGACTATATTATCGGTTTCTACGAGGATTGGCCTACCAGTACGTGGTACATCTTTGACATCCACCACACCAGAACGAAATCGATTGAACCAACGCTGTGCTGTGCGAATCGTTACAGCATCGGGCCCATAAACTTCACAAATTTTTTCGGCCGCCTTCGTTGGATTTTTACCTCTCAGGTAGTAAAAACGTAAAATATGACGAATTTCTTGCTTGGTGGACTCTTTGGCGCGCTATAACTTGAGACTGAAACATATGTTCACAACACAGTCTGGGTGTCCTTGTAGCTCTGGGTGTCCTCTTTAAATCGCCGTACAGGATGATGCGATAAGTATCTATAAGCATCTCTTGGAAAAATACGACATTACTTATTGAACAACCCAATATTTTAAGATAAAATTTAATACAAATGCTGCACACGAAGATCTTTCCACGTCAAATGATGTGTAACAGGTATATAAGCTTCGGTCCATCCGAAGTAATTTTTTTACTTGTTTTATTGTTTAATAACTTAACTTTCTTATCTCATCTCAAGATCTGTGTGGCATTACAATGGCACGCAGTTTTGGTATAAGTTTTTGGCACCCAACAATACATTTATAAGGTAATCTTTTTTAAATAGTGTCAAAACTGATTGTAGATTCAGTTATATTAGAAAAATTCAAGTCTTAGCAATTTTTTTTTAAATACTTAATAGATATAAAAATGTCATCTTTTTTGAAATTGGTTGCTTTAATATGCTGAATGGTAATAAAGGGTACAATTTCATAAAAAAGCTTTTCTAGAGCTCCAATGCTTTTTAAATGATATTTGCATTGTTCTGTAAAGCATGAAAAATATAAGATTTGACATCATTTCCAAAAATCAAAGCCGAGTAAGGCACTTTAGACAATATTTTTTGATTCACAGTAGTGTTGTCAAAAAAAATCACTTTCGGTGTTTTTTTCACAGTGATTTAAACATCGATGTGTCACACTGCGATTGAAAGTATGTGATCGATGATTTTGTTAAATATCTCTTCGCGACACTTAACCTGTTCAAATTCGTTGGTTCATATGGCAGAATCGTTAGAACGTGCAAGCTCTTTTAATATGTACAACATTAGCAAAACCTTCTAAAGAAATAGATGTTTTTAAAAAAAGATTCCTTCACTAAACGAAAACCTAATGAACTCTTTTTGTCTTTAATTTAATTGTAAACAAATGCATTTTAGCTATGTTATGCAATACCCAACCACAATGACTAATTCATTGGAATGTACACCAAGTAGCCAACAAAACGTACGATTGAATAGCAGAGAGACAGACGGACAGATTTTTACAATTATTCTTACTTAAACAAACATTCAAACGGAATCGTTGGCAACGCGTTTTATGGGGAAAACGCACATGTGAATCCATCGTTCCTTATGCAACACACAGTTCCCCACAAATGAAAAGTCGTGAAAAATACTGCAACTCACAGTGGCCATGCTTAAGCATTACCATGATTAATATGAACACTTTCCGAACCATTAAATTCACTACCACATTTTGCTGCAGCTAACTGTTTTTTTTTCTACGTTTACTTCCGTCATCTCACTTGTATCTAACTCATTGGTGGCGAACTTGTGCGGCAAATGCTGTACTCTTCATGTGTGCCTGAGAGTCGATTTAAGGGGACTACAAATGTGGCTTGTTGGAGGGAGAGAGACTGCTATGCTTGTTAAATCCAAGTGTACTGAATATGGCGCATTCTTTGGCTAATGGTGCAAACGTCGTGTTCTAATGTGTAACACATCACTGATGTACAGTAATGTTGCTGCTGATGAGAATCATGACAATGCTTCATTTTGAGTTGCTATTTTGTGAAGTTCTGGACGGTTTTGACAGTTGTTGTTGCATTTTAGATGTTGTACTCTGGCGTAATTTGTTTTTGGTATTTAAAGCAATTTTGGCATGAAATGCAAGTTTTAAGTAGAGATTTGCTATTTTGCTACTCTGTTATTTGTTTTGAGGTGTAGTAACATGAGTAATATTGTTTCCTATCAGTTTAGTAGACGAATTTTTGTGTTTTGTGCACTTGGGGTCAATGAATAAAGCATGTTGTAAAGATTTTTATTCTTATTTTCTAACAAACTAGTCTGTTAAGTAGCCACTACAGAGTACTTAACAAATGATAAGTTTGTTTTGTATAGATGGATATTTATTTTCATTTGTTATACCCTGTACCTAAGGAGTAAAAGGGTATATTAGGTTTGTGCGAATGTATGTAACAGGCAGAAGAAGACATGTCTGTCTGTTCGTCCACCTGTTATGCAGACTGCCGTATGAAAACGATTGTATCGGAGACAATGAAAGATAGGGCCACTATATTTGGTCAAGTGGTGACTTATGTTACAAACGGTATTTCTGTAGCCAAATTTTAAGGGATAGATCCTATAAACATCTTTCCTAAAAATGTTGAATTTTTGCATAAAAAGTTCTTTGTTTCTTATTTTGGGAATTTCAAATTTAGTATAGACTAGCAGATACTCGGCGTGTGCTACTACGTTGCAGGGGAGTTTCGGCTGCTCTTTCAGCTTTTTTCTGTTTCGCATCTGCTGTGTTTTGTGCAATTTCAGCTCTTTTTGAAGGTATTTTTACTATTGGGTTGTTCAATAAG
Organism: Leucophenga varia; assembly: GCA_018903435.1. Classification (NCBI taxonomy): domain Eukaryota; kingdom Metazoa; phylum Arthropoda; class Insecta; order Diptera; family Drosophilidae; genus Leucophenga; species Leucophenga varia. The sequence continues at coordinate 43,436 of JAEIFJ010000614.1, forward strand.
TAATATCGTATTTTTTCAATAGATGGCGATTCTTTAACATATCTTAGGTTGTACTAATCGCATTTTTCGGGTCATCCAATGTACGGCGATTGGGTAAAGAGGACACCCAGACTGTGTTGTGATCATATGTTTCAGTCTCAAGTTATAGCGCGCCAAATTGATGGAGTCCACCAAGCATTTTTTAGAAATTCACTCATATTTTACGTTAAATGCACTTACTACCTGAGAGGTAAAAATCCAACGAAGACGGCCGAAAAAATTTGTGATGTTTAGCCGCCAGCGTTGGTTCAATCGATTTCCTTCTGGTGTAGTGGATGTCAAAGTGTACCCCGTACTGGTAGGCAAATCCTCGTAGAAACCGATAAAATAGTCGAAATCATCCAAGTGGACCGGCATTTTAGCACTCGTTCGATTGGCCAGGAACTGGGTATAAGTCATACTATACAACCATTTGGAACCATTTGCAGAAGATTTTATTTAAAAAAAAGCTATATGTTTTGGGTGCCACACGACTTAACGCAAAAAAATCTTTTGGATCGCTTAAACGCTTGTAATACGCTGCTGAAACGGAACGAACTCGACCCATTTTTAAATCGGATGGTGACTGGAGATGAAAAGTGGATCACCTACGATAACGTAAAGCGAAAAAGGTCGTGGTTGAAGCGCGGCGAGCCGACACAAACCATCGCCAAGCCCAGATTGACGGCCAGGAAGGTTTTGCTGTGTGTGTGGTGGGATTGGAAAGGAATCAATTCGCTTAATTCGATCATCATACTGCGAGCAACTCGACCTTTTGAAGCAGTCGATTGACCAGAAGCGGCCAGAATTGGCCAACAGGATGGGTGTAGTGTTCCACCAGGACAACGCTCGGCCTCACACATCTTTGATGACCCGCAAGAAGCTATGGGAGCTCGGATAGGCTGTCCTATCGCACCCACCGTATAGTCCGGACCTGGCACCAAGTGATTACCATCTTATCCGGACCATGCAAAACGCTCTTGGAGGTACTACGTTGGCCTCAAAAAAGGCTTGCGAAAACTGGTTATCTGATTTTTTTGCAAAAAGGGAGGGGGGTTTTATAAGGGGGGCATAATGAAGTTGCCTTCTAAATGGCAATAAGTTTGCGAACAAAACGGAGCATATTTGACTTAAATCGGATAATTCTAAGTATGTTAAATAAAGCGTCAAATTACCCTTTATGATAGTCCCAATATAAGATCACTTTATGGGTAGCACAAATAAATTCCATACAAAAAGCCTCATCATCTCGATTTTTACACCTTTTAGTATTCCAAAAAATTAGTTATGGTGGCCCAATAATTCTAATAATGAGACGTATGCTCATTTTAAAATTTATTTGTAACCGGCATAAAAATTTACTACATTTATACCTGTTACACATAGTGTAAACGTTTCAGTTTTTCGGAAAGTTTGTAACGGACTAAAGGATACATCGTAGACCCCATATAGTATATATATTCTTGATCAGCTCGACGAGACGAATCGATCTAGCCATATCCGTCCGTCTGTCTGCTTTATCGGGGAGGTGATTCATTCGCTCAGTTTTAAAAATATTGAGCTGAAACTCGAAACTTAAGCTTTTCTCAGTCCTAGGCCGTTTCTATGTTAAATTCAGAACGCCACGCCCACTCTGGGGTGTAGCCCCCATATAAATTTACCTACCATTTTCGTTTTTTTGTATGAAAATGGGAATTATTAATGCATGTATTCACTCCAAATTCGGTAAAAACTCTTCTTATGTAATCCAATGTCGAAATTAAGGTGCCACGTCCATTTTAAGTTATAGCCCCCATACAAATTTACCGCTCATTTTCAAGTTTTTGTATGAAATTGGAATTATTTATTCACTCTAAATTGGGTAAAACACTTTTTATGTCATCTAATGTCAAATTGAAGGTGCCACGTCCATTTTCAAGTTTAGCTTCCGCCCATTTTCGAGTTTTTGTATGAAAACATTTTTTTTTTCTGAATGAATCCAGTTCAATTTGGTAAAATCAATTCCAGTGTCCAGCTAAGTGAACACTATTGTTATGGTAAGGATCGGGCTAATGTAATATAAAGCCTCCATACAAAATTGACCAAATCCATCGTGAAATTTAATCTAAGCACATTGTGATCATTTAATCTATTGTTGTTGTTTAACGGGTATTTCAGTTTCGATTCCACCGAAGTTACCGTTTTTCATTGTTATTATATAACAAACACTTAAAAAATGGGGTACATTTGTATGGAGTATAACTTAAATTTTGTTGGTCCCACCCATACTGGGATACTTCATTGGGATACTTCATAGACAAAATTTAAACCAAATTTAGACTTTCTAGAATAAAGAACAAAAACGTTTTTATGCAAAACCTAAAAAATTTAATGGTAGATTTTTATAGAGGGGTACTCTTAAAATGGGGCTACAGAAAAAACCGTTTGCAAGTGCACATTTGACGGAGATTTAGGAGAGTCTAAGTTTCTAATTCAGAAGTTCTATATCTTATAGTCTCCGGGATAATCGATTTCATACCGCAGACAGTATCGCAGACGGACGAACAGACAGACGGACTTAGCTAGTTCGATTCTCCTTCCAATATATACTTTATAGGGTCTACTTAGCCTACTTCTGTCTGTTAAATAAATTTACCCTTTGGGTACAGGGTATAAAAATATTTATTCAGCAAAATTATTTACGCTTTTTATATTTTTAATCCGACTACATAACAACGTGAATGTATGAGTTAAAAAACAGGTAAAATATTGCGTTTTATGAAATGAAAGGGGATTTTGTGGAACTGTAATACACATTTAAAGACATGCATTCGTATATGTATATGTAAAATTTCTGACCAAAACGTAAGGGCTGAGTAAGTAAAATGCTGTTTACTTTAGTTGCTATAGAAACACCCTTATTTATTTCTCTGATAGAGCAAGGAAATATCGCAAAGCTCACCAAATTTGTTATTATTGAAGCTAGTAAAGTTTTTGTCTTTTGTTGTTGTTGCTGTTATTGTTATTGCTACATTTGTAGCCGTAATTTATCGAATGTGTTTGTCAGTTAACATTTTTTTTTTCTCATTCCTAGCACACAGGTGTACATTTAGATTAATAAGTTTTTGTACAAAATAAACGCAATACACATGCAGGATTTCGTTTTCTATTTCGATTTGAACTTTTTTTTTTTTGTGTTTGAGGGTCAGTGTCGAATACGAATACCAAAAAGGTTCATTTCAACAAGCAATTTAGGCGTGAAAATTGCAAAATAATGGCGTCAAGGTGCAAAGTTGTGTGTAATTTCATTTGACTTAAAGCAAAGCAATAAATTTTCGTAGTATTTCCTAAAACATGGAATAAAATGTGCAACATTTTTGCCAAAATAAAAAGCAGCTGCAAAATTTAACAGAATTGCGACTAGTTGGAATATTTATTTTTTGGGTAAACTTTTTGAACTGTCAATGCGAATGTGAAAAGTTTCTTGCTTTGTAGTGCTAATCCTAGCAATTTTTCAAAACTTGCAATGCGCAATTTATATTCATATCATTTTTTCCTATTCTGCAATAGTCAATCTGATGCTGCTGCTCTAAAAATTTCACTATGAATGCCAGTTAATGCCGTTTTCTAGACAACAAAGAAAGAAATGTGCAAATTTATCATTTTGCAGTAAAGTAAAGTTTTCAAGCGTTGCAGCCGCAAAGTATGCAACGAAAAGAAAGAAAAAAAAACAGTTAAAGACAATAAAGCGCAAAAGTGCAAAAACGAAAGAAACAATTTCAACTGGAAACGCTTAATTTTGCAACAAAATCCTTTTGACATGCAATAAATGTTTCAATGCGCATAAAGCAAGGATATGCATGCTTTTTGTATTGAGTGCGTTCATTCATGTCCTTGCGTGTTTTGAATGAAGTGCTCTTCAGTGAAAAGTTTAACGCCAATGAAAAAGTTAAACTTTGCAGTGACATTGTCATTTCTGAACTGACAAGTCGAAAGTGCGTACACAATCAACTAATTAGCTTTTGAAGCATTAGAGAATGTATATATATAAACTAGCTCAACTACCCGGCCTTGCTCGGGTCATGTACATATACCAAATTTGATTTGTCTAGTTCAATTATTTACAAATTTCTTCCCATTTTTCAACTTTGCAGATCCTAGAAAAATGTATACCGAATTTTATCTCTCTCAAATACTTTCAAAAATACGATGAATCGTATGGAGGACATGCCCACCGCCCATTTTGGTCTAAAAGATACACAACTACAAAATTTAATTGAAATTGATGATTGAGTTGCTTTGAAAATAATGAATTCATGATCTATTCTATGGTGGCCACGACCAGCACCCCACTTAGGGGTATGAAAAATAGTTTACATCCTATTCTTAGACCTACTTAATATACACACAAAATTCAATAGTAATGTCTCTCTTCATAAATGGCCATAGAAGAAAACTCAATCATTTATAATACAATTTTTAAATACATATAACCTAATTAATAAATTATTTAATGTTATTCTATGGCCATTTATGAAGATAAACATCGTTATCATTTTTAAGGTTTCTACACTAAATTTAAGAAATAATGTTATTTTCCCAAGTATAATATATGGGAAATTCTGGGGCTTGGCGGCACTATTAAATATTATCTGATTAAAAAAAAAAAAAAAAAAACGGGTCTTCTTATTTTCGATATAGAACAATCCTAGGGGGTGGGAGCATAAATATACATTTTCATAAATATTTTCATACATTTTTGAACCACCCAAAAAAATGTATAATAGTAGTAGATTTAAATCGAATTCAATACAAATGAAGGATGTTTAAAAAATATTTTTGAGAAAGAGTAAATGAAACGATTGAAGAACGTCAAACACGCATTACGATTGAACCATTAGATCTTCAATCTATAGAGCTACAGGGACTTCACAGCGTTCTTTAGCCTCAACATCAAAAGCTTGCGAAACATCCCTTCCACATTAAGCACGCAAACATTATTTTCACGAACGAATGAAAGGGTTAGTCAACGTGAAACTCATAAAAGAACCGAAAAATCTCGATCGACACCAAAAAAGCTTTACGATCGCTGTGAACCAAACCGTTTTCGAATGGCACAAAATCGTCGAAACCCTGCATCATACGAGCGAATTGCATTTCACTACACATCAAAATTGCATAGATTACATTGAAGATAAATTAGTTAATAAAATATAATTTTTATTTTATTTTTAAATGAAGGCGGGAGTAGCGAAACACCCTGAGTTCAGCTAGTATTTATATAAAAATGACATTAATAATGTATGACCAAATTATCTTTCCTAACTTTTTAATATCGATTAAATTGGTATCGTTTAAAATTAGTGAGACAGATCGAAATATTTAAAAAATAAAGAAGACATAAATTTGAAATTGAATAAAAACGATAATCAGAATCTACCCTGAAGTACTAAAGATCGACGCATAACTAATCACCTGACTAGCCTTATCAATTACCGACCAATGTGCGACAATCATAGGCTGACTGACCTAGTTAAAGGCGGGCTCATATCCTTCTCTGAGAAGGTTTTCATTGCAATAGACTTTAACGATCGTCATTTTGTTTCATCATATCATATTTTTTGAAGGAACTGTTTGAGAATTATAAAATTTCATTAAATGCAAAGACAACCCAGTGATGGTTAGCAACAGTCTTAGGATAGTTTTTTCAATGGATACACTATACAATAGCCCTAATTAGGCACAGATTAGCCCGTACGAGCTCGAGCTAATCAATTTTCTAAAAAGGGTCAATTGGCATTGGGTCAACTCTTCTACAGCCCAAGGTTTTCTGGTTTTTAAAGTAGGTTCCGCTTGTCGCATCGGCGGATGTCCTCTCTGCCTCTCCCCTCTAATTTGATTCACGTCTTGCTTATAAACTTTTCATGCCGGAGCCTCTGTATCCATCCGACACAGGTGACCAGCCCAGGACAGCATTTTGTATTGGTATGTCGATGTCAGTATATAGCTCGTATTGCTCATCGTTCGTGCGTATACGGATGTCATTTCCCACTTTAACTGGACCAAAGATTCTCCGAAGTATCTTTCTCTCAAACACGATCAACGCCGACTTATCCGATTCTAATATGACCCATGCTTCTGAGCCATACATCTGAGCATTAACAGCGTTTTATAAAGTTTAATTTTTGTTAACTTAGTTTACTTAGTTTATTGTAGGAAAATATACCCCAAGTCCCGAGAAGGACACATTAAAAATATTTAATTGGGAAATATTATCGCACTCGCCGTACTCTTCAGATCTCGCTCCGACTGACTTCCATCTTCTTGCATCGATGGGGCACTCACTTGCAAAGCAGCACTTCGCCGATTTTAATGAAAAGCTCGTCGAATAATGTAACTCGAAAGAGAAAAAGTTTTTTTGGAATGGTATCCATAATTTGTCTGAAAGATGCACGAAATTTGTCAAATGGTCAATACTTTAAATTAAAATATTTTGAGATTCCCCTAAAAATTATGTGTTCTTTTTTAACGAAGAAAAAAATGGCAAATTTCCTAGAATATATTTTTTTAAAAGTTTGCTGAAATGGATCGGGTACTTTCTATGACATTCCCAAAAACTTTAGTTAAAGACTTTGTGTGTTTTTTAAATTACAAATCAAACTCGAACAAAAAATTCTGTAAATTGAACGACCTTGTTTCATGAAGAACATCTGCAGTTGTATTTCTTTAAAGGTTTTACTTTTTTGTGTAAAATAAAATCACTATTTTGCTGCAAAAGAATACAACAAAAAAGTTTTTCTTTAAAAATGTCTCATAAGAAACCCAAATCAAATAAAAGTTTGGCTATATCATACCTCCACTCTTTCTCTCTCTTCGATGTATTTTCATTGTGCAAGTACATTAACCGAAAATCCTTGGGTAACAACAATTTATCACTTAAGACCGAACGCATTTGCACGATGCGACAGCGAACATCAGAATAGAAATAACATCGATGAATATAAAATCAAAGAACAAAAGAACACGCAATACAAAATGGCAAACATTGTTTGCTTTAGAAGAATTTATTTCCGGAATTATTTTTAAAAGAAAAACAAAAATCAAAAAAAAAAAAAAAATAAACAGAAGAGGACACAGTTGTCAGAAAGCAAAACGAAGAAATAAGCAATTTTAACAAAAGACACCAAACCAATTTATTTGACGCCATAGAAAAAAAGGCAAATAACCTTTAATGCGTTCAAAAAATAAGAAAAAAGTAAAAGTTTTTACGAACGAAGAAAATAAAGAAGAGTTAAAATGTGTTGCAAATACACACATTTTTGTACCCAGTATTTAACCCGGAACACCAAGCATGGAAATGTTTTGCCAAATGTTGTGCTAGTCTTTTGCAGAGAAAATATAAAATAAATAAATAAAGAAATAACATTTAACTTTGCATTTTTTAACACAAGTTGACAATCATTTCGAATAGACAAAAACAAAGAAAAATATTGTATTAAAGTAATTCTACAAAAAGGTTTGGGTGTGCCTCAAGTCGTTAGCTTTAGGGTGTGTCGTAGCTAACGAAATGTAAGAACACAATTTGAAGACTGTTTTTTTGAGTTTTGCATATAATGCTGTCAGCATAAAATAATAAATACATGCAGACATATCGAAATAAATTGTTTATTAAGTAAATTGATTTTTATATCTATCACACATAGTGAAAAGTGGAAAGTGGTTCAACTACTATTAATTTATTCTTAATACGTAGGGAGAAAGATTCCATGTTGCAAAGTCCGGCGTCAGTCAGCTCAATGATTAACATAGTCGCCAAGTTGAAAAGACCCGATTTCAAGTCTCTAGATTATCTGAAGCTTTTCGAACACGTAAAGACTTTTTAGCCATCTTTTAAATGCACCCAATGTCAAGTTTCTAGTTTCTAGTTTCAAAGATATGTCTTTTCCGGTTTAAGGGCACATATTAGATCCATTGGTACCCCCCAATATAGATTTTTGGTTCAAATTTTAGAAATCCTTTGTACACGTCGAAAATATTTTCTAACCATCTTTTAAATGCGCCCAGTTTTAAGTCTCTACGTCTATTCGTTTCTAAGATGTGGCTTTTCCGGTTTCAAGGTCCCCCGTAGGCACCCGGTCTAAAACTCTTCTCGTCTTTGTGCTCACCTGATATCTAAAAAAATATAAGAAAAATAGTCAAAAAATCAATTTTGGTTCTACCAATGGGTCCCAGTTCCGAATTTCGGAAATTTCTTAAACACCCAAAATATATTTTTGAACCATCTTTCAAATGCGTCTAATATCAAGTCTAGTCTTCTTACCGAGTTATATGTTAACAAAAGTGTTAAAATAGATGGAAAACTTGATTTTGGGATCCCAAGTGAGTTAAGGTTCGAATTTCGAAAAACACCTACCAACCACAAAAGTATGAGTTCTTCAGCAATGATTGTCTCCTCCGGTTAACACTTCATTGTTTTTTTAACTTCAAGGTAAAAACAGTTTTTGAAATACTTTTTCCTTGAAATCATGACGAATCATGCACAAAGTCGCCGTAACTAATTTTCCAAGATTTTTTGGTTCACCGCTGTTGAATTGTTCTTTTTGTAAACCAGAGTGCAGCTAGAAATGGAAATTGGGAAATAACAATTTTTGAGTATTCTCTCTTTTTTGAAAAAATGTCAGAAATAATTCGATAAATGGCATCTCACAAGGATGCAGGGAGAATTTAAATATCAAGATTAATGGATTGGCTCCTAATGACTCCGCAATCGGTAGGGTTATGTGTACTGAGGACAGTAAAATAAATATACAATATTTTTATTTATTTATGATCAAAGAACAAATTTTCTTTACTGTAGAACAAATCCTAACAAATCCTTCAGATACAAGATCTTATATAACACTAGCGGCTATCAAGGGTGTGCTACTACGTTGTGCGGGTGTTTCGGCTGCTCTTTCGACTATTTTCTGTTTCGAATTTGCTGTTCTTTGTGAAATTTTCAGTTCTTTTCGACATAACCATAACCATAAAAGGCCGCAAGACAAGCAAGTGGTCAGAGCGAAAGTGGAGAGAAATTGTAATGGGAACATGGTAGGCCCTCCGATAACTGGAGATTAAAGGGCACTGCGACTCTAAGAGAGTCTATTGTACCCAAGCCCGAAGTGGTTAGGTTAATGGACAGAGAATGCTCTCCTGCTCTTTAATAAGCAGAAAGGTATCCCTAGTCGGGGCGACCCTGATTTGATCGATTAGCAGTGACTCTGAGACAGTTGATATCTCAATCTGTTATGACCTGTGAGGTTGCAAGTTAGCAATCTGAGGTCATAACAGCTGAGATATATTATGATTTTAGGATAGATAGGGCGAGCTAATTGCTTAGCTTGTCGTAGTCCCGGTTATTGAAACCAATATTGTCTGCGGAGAACCTATCGATTATGCGTAAAGCTGAGGCCCAGCTGGGCCCGCAGAAAGGCTCCGGGCCAATAAGGGCCGAAGAGGAGTCAGATCTGGCGAGTTCGTCAACGGCTTCGTTGCCGTCCATGGCGCTAGCATAAAAACATACTAAAAAATTCAAAGGTTTCCTTTTTTTTTAAAAATTTGTTAGCGCTCTCAACAATCACCTGTTTTTATACCTGTTACACTGGTGTAAACAGGAATTAAAGGAGGCATCGTAGACCCTATAAAGAATATATATTATTGATCAGCTTGATGAGACGAATCGATTTAGCCATGTCCATCTGTCTGTCCGTCTGACTGTCTGTTTGTTGCTGCGCGATTTATTTTAAACTTAAGCTTTTCTAGGTCCTGTGTACTTTCTATGTTTATTTATAAAGCGAATGGCTTCAAATATGGTTCAAATGTTTCTTATACCATGCCAAATCTTCAGTTTAAAATTGGTTCAAATCGGACCGCGAATTTCCAAATTTTTAAGAATATATTTAATTTGTTTAGTATTTTGAAATAAAATTTAATACAAATGCTGCACACGAAAGGTCTATCAACGTCAAATGATGTGTAACAGGTATAAGCTTCGGTCCAACCGAAGTTAACTTTTTTTCTTGTTTTTTTCTTTTTTGATTGCAGCGGGATCACAATTTGTTTGGGCTAGTATTAAAACAGACAAAAATCAAAACATTTTTGTACATGAACATTTGTTTTTTTTTTTTTTTTTAACTTTAAGATTATTTACAATCTGTCTTTTTAAGACAATATGCAAAATTTTTTAACTAAATAATACATCACATGAGGGGAACATCACAGCTTCATTTCATAAACGAAATGAATTAAAAAAAAATTTACAATTAATTTACAAAAATAAACAAGGACAATGGTTTCACCAGTTTAATTCAGGTCTGAAGGGTATGTCCAGGGGGTGACTTCTTTTTAGCCTCCTTGTGTGTTGACTGTTGTCGAGTAAGTTTAGTGCTAAGTGATTATCATGATACTCCAATCTGGAGATGTAGCGGGTTCCGAATTTCCGAATTTCATTTCGCACAGACGGTACGTCTAGATCTCTGTGGATGACGGAGTTCCTGACGTAGGTTGGCGCACCTATGATCCTGCGGAGAAGCTTGCTCTGGAAACGCTGTAGGATTTCAATGTTGGATTCAGCTGCCGTCCCCCAGAGTTGGATACCATAGGTCCATATGGGCTTAAGCAGCGTTTTGTAGAGCAGTATTTTATTGCGAGTGCTCAGCTCAGATGAAAATTAGAAAATAGATTTCGAATGCGAACCGAATGCGCTTAATGCATTGCTTTATTCGTTTTTTTTAATTCTCTTGCATTGTTACCATTTAAATGTAACTAGTTTGGGACTCATAGATTGGATAGTTTCAACGTCTACAGCGGACATAGAAACATTTTTAATATTTTATATATTTTTTTTATATATAGATCAATTGTTACGATTCTAGTTTCCTTTTCGCATCTGTTGTTTTTTCTGCAATTTTCAGTACTTTTCAATGACATAATGTTAAGTTGGGGCTAACATAAAAACATACTAAAAAATACCAAGTTTTTTTTTTGGTTTTGATTGCTGCATATCCAAAATATATCGTTGCACGCAGCAATCACCTGTTTTTTGTTTTTGAAATGCAGAGGGTCCACAATATGTTGGGGCTAGTACTAAAAACAGAAAAAAAATCAAAACATTTTTGTACTTGAAAATTAGAAAATAGATTTCGAAACCTAACCGAATGCGCTCAACGCATTGTTTTATTGTTATTTTAATTAACTTGCATTGAGACCATTCAAATGAAACTAGTATGGGACACGTCGGTTGGATGGTTTCAATTTCTATAGCGGACATAGAAACATTTTTTAATATTTTTATAATTTATATTTATAATTTTTTATTTATAATTTACTTAAGGACACACCTGGCACTTAGCCGTTCAATTTTCCGTAAATGCTTAATAATGTTCATTTATTTTGTTTGGCTGCTTCCATTTGGACTACAATACGAAATATGAGTTATGACTAGAATTTTGTCATTCTTGTATTTAGCCTTAATGAACTCATCAATCATATAATACGCAACAATATGGAATATGTTCGCTTGGAGACTTATAAAAAAATTGGTTACGCTGGCACCAGGAAAAGTGTAAGAAGAGACTTAAATATAAATTTAAGTTCTTAAAGCAATCAAAAAAATCAGCCACAAAAGGCCACCATTAAAGTATAATAAAATTTGATATTTCGCTAAATAATATCTAAATTTGCCTATTGAAATGCGTTGAAGTGAAACTCAATAGCATCCAAGTGCATAAGAAGCCGTTTTTCGTTATTATTGTCATGATTATTGACTTCATCGAGTGTCAAATGAAAAAAACAAAATATATATCGTATATAATATCATAATCAGATCAAATAGCAGAACGGAAATAAAAAGGACAACATAAAGTTGAAAAAGGAAACAAAAAACATTTGTCAAAACGTGCGCCATTTGTTGGAAAGTTGTATCTGAATGAAACATTAGAAACATTTGCCAGATTTGAGTCAAAATCAAAATATATTTTCAGTTCAAGTTCAAGAATTTATGTACATCGAAAAGCCATAAAAAATACATAAAAGTCTTAAGGCCAGCAACACACAACAACGCGTTAAACAACTTATAACAAATTATTGATGATTGGGTTGATGTAGGCGTAGAAAGCGAGGGTGGCAATATATTTCAATGGATGCAAAATCAGATTAAATTGCTGACGTGTTGGAAAACGCCACCCAGAGTTCGCAAACTCAGACCTTAAACAGAGCGACAATGTCATAGGCAAAAGGGAAAAAACATGAAAATATGCAACCGCCATTTTAGCGCAGTTATTTTTTTTTTGAATATATAAAATGGCGTTTGACGTTGACGTCTATTGACATTTACTTTTGCTCCCTTTGTAGTTTTTTTTTTTTTTTGTACTTATTTATTCACACTTTGCGCAATGCTGTCGTTCGTTGTTGTTCGTGAAGTAAATGCAAAGTAAACAAATTGAAAGTACTTCATGTGTTTTTTTCTTTTTTTAGATATACTTTGAAGTATATACTTACATATACAATGCACAGCATTTTATCATCATTCCTATTTTTTTTGTGCGTGTAAAAGTAGTGTGCGTGTGTGTGTATATATGTACTAAATGTATTTTGTGTCATGTTGCAGAAGGAAGCGGAAATAAATAGTTAATAGATAAACTTTTCTTCAAGTTACACTGAAAATTTTTTTTTATAATGGTGGTGATCTGATTACCTAAATGCGACCCGCAGTTTTTTTGTTCTTGAACGCAAAATTTTTCCAACCATTAAAATGTTATGGAGTCATACTACTGTGGGCATTTTACACAGTGAATTTGTTTGTAAAATAAAAAATCTTTATTTATTTATTATTCTTGTAAATCAATTTCATCCCCTTCAAAGTAATTCCCTCTGGATAAAGTACACTTATGTCAACGTTATGTTCAAACCCTCGAAATATGCTAAATAGTCCCTTTCCGGTATAGCCATCAGCGCCCTCTTCGATTCAGGTTTTATCATCTCAATCGACTCGAAACGCGTTCCCCGGAGTGGTCTCTTGAGTTTTGGGAACAGCCAGAAGTCACACGGAGCCAAATCACGCGAATACGGTAGTTGCGGAACGATATTGGTTACATTTTTGGAGAAAAACTGACGAAGAATGAGCACTGTTTTTTAAAAAAATTCACCATTTTTGGTACCAATCGAGACTTGACACGTTTAAGGCCCAAAACATCTTTCAAAATGGTATCAATTGATCCTTTCGATACGCCAATTTCATCAGCAATGTCTCTCACAGTTAATCGACGGTGTGCAAGCACTTATTCTTTTACTTTTTGGATGTGATCATCGTCCGTTGAGGTCGATGGTCGACCAGGGCGCTCTTCGTCTTCAACACGTTCTCCACATTCTTTGAACAATTTATACCATTTACATGTTGTTGATTTTGGTAGAGCTCACAGTAGTACAAGAAGGTTATACGCATTCTCTTAAGTGCTTTCTAGAATTTCTGTTTAAGAAAACTTAAGGGTTCCCTGAGCACTTAAGAGATATAGGTATGGTTAAGGTGTCTGAGTGCTCAGACAAGCACTACAACATTTCGGTCAAAAAGGCCCATTGTGATGCCACATGATCTTAAAAACAGCTCCGAGACATAGGACCGTAAGTAAAGATAGGCTTCTGGTTTGAATCGTTGTTATTTCCGAAATTACAAATTTCCGAAACTGTGTTTACTCAGAGCAGGGCAAACACAGAGAAGATGTTCAAAAGTTTCTTTCTCATCTAAATTGCCACAGCTTCTTCAAATGTATTTAAAGGGGACGCAAAGCCTCATAGACAGTGTTTCGTGGTCACTGTTATATGTAAGGAAATATCTGTTCTAATCATTTTGAGGATGTCATATGACCTCTTACGATTGTATAGAAGGTAGGATTTCCTGGATTTGTCTCAAGTTGTTAAGTTGGTCCACTTTCTCTTTGCAGTAAGTAGAGTCTTTCCTTTTTTTAAGCAACCTGCAAGTTACTAGGGGTATATCAACCAAGTCCTTCCAAGAAAAGATAGGGGTTGTGGTACGCTGCCTGGCAAGTTCGTCTGCTATGAAGTTACCCTCAATTTTACTGTACCTAGGCACTCAAATAAGATAATTACTGTAGTGTTGTGCCATCTTTTTAAGAGACTTGCGACACTCAGTAATGGATTTAGATTAATTAATGTAGGAGTCTAACGCCTTAAGGGTCGCTTGATTGTCGGAGAATAGATATTCATGTTCAAGTGTAGCCTGTTTTATTGCTTTGACATTTGCCTGATAAACACTACAGTGATCAGGAGACTTGAAAGATGTGTCAGTTCCCAGATCCGGAGAGTGAGTACCTCCTCCAACCTGGCTGTTGAGTTTGGATCCGTCCGTATATATACCAACGGAGTTTTCTTTTCATCCACAGCTGTTTTTTACAGTTATGTCGCTATGGAAAAGTGACTTTGTATCGCAGTAGTCGGTGTTATAAGGAACACCTTCAAGAGATTTAGTATTTTTAATGGTGTTTTTAATGGTTCAATACTATCTTGTATTGAGTGCTTCAATTCGAGTTGTATGTAGTGTAGTGCATAACTCCGTACTTCTTTGTACAAATGATTAGGATCACTTGTATCTTATTTTTTGAGGGAGATGGCCACTATACTAAGACCTTATTTAGCTGTATGGGTCTTGAAATAACTATATATATCCAATATACTATATAAGGGGAGCAGCCCCACCTATATACACCCTATCGTCTTTTTGCAGGAGAAAGAGAGCTGTGTAAGACTTCCTAACCTAACTCTCCAACTCAGGCCATAAAAGTATTTGTGTGGTGTTTAAATGCGCTGTAAAACAATGGTTCCGCATAATTCTTCGGTCCTACCGGAATTAATATATCAATCATACAAAACTGTGCGACACTGCCAAATAGCTGGGGAGTCTTGTGGTGGAGGTTGTAGGTCAGGTCGAGTTTATTTAAAACACATACTTCAAATTTAGAGGACACTGGCAAATCTTGACTAAGAAACATGGGTGGTTTCCGGCATAGAGTCGAAAAATTAAGCTAGAGACTCGATATTTTTTTTTTTGTTTTTGTAAATTCTACTTAATTTTTATCATTTGTACCACGCCTTCACTTACCGTCCCTCACGACTATCTGCAATGGTTGGAGAAAGACACAATGATGTTGTAGATGTAAATTGTTTTGTATTAGCAAAGGCTCATCTCTATATGAAAATCTAGCAACTGCACTACGTCTGTTTCTATCCCAAACGTCGACTAACGTTTTGTTAAAAAACTCGAATATCACTTTGACTGAGAATTATTTAAATTGGAGCAAATTCGAGCAAAAAAGATTAATATCATTATAATCTAGACACTTTAACATATAAATTGACGTTTTTAATTACTCGCAAACGCGTGCATAGAGCTTGTAACATTCCACAAAAAATTGAAAATATATATTTTACTATCGATTCCTATTTTCTCAGTGTACCATACTTGCTCAAGAAAATATTTGTGATGGAAATGTCTCTTGCCGCAGTAAACAATGTTGTAGAACTAAATAGAGGGGCACTTAATGTCAATGGGCGAGGCGCACCAAGCGTTAGGACTCAAAAAGCTTTGTCAAATTCATTTTCATATTTCAAAAAAAAAAAAAAAAATCTGTATGTCACCAACTGAACCGAACTAGCCAAATTCAATATTTGGACAACAACGACAACGACCATAACACGCCCCAAAAAAACAAATTGTACGTCTTTTGTTTCAATAACACAAAGTTATTTAAAGTAAATTTTGACAAACAAAGACACCGCAACCGTGATTGTTTTCTTAAAGATCAGAAACCATTTGTGCTGGAATGGGATGGTTGTTATGAATAATAGATATTGTGAAACCCCCAAAAGATTAAAGTTTACCGAAGCACAATTTGTTTTAAATATTTCTGAGACGCATTTTATGCGTAGTCATGACGACGTTGAACGGGAACAAACTTAAAGTAATTTAATTTAACTTAATGGATGTTCAAATAAAAAAAAAAGACAAAATTTAGTCTAAAGAGAAATTATAAAATATAAAAGCTAATTAACAAAGACAATAAGAAACTAAAGTGCATGTGAGTCCGGAGGTCTACATAAAATGATTAATTTTAAGACACACAAAGCTAAAAAAGGACAGGTGTTTGGTCTGCCGCATTCCGTGTGCCGGAAGCACGTCTTTGACCACAAGAACAGCTGGGAAGTCACACTCATTTACTTTACTATGTTCAGTTAATGGTAAAGGCAACAAAATCAGCTTAATCAAAGTTTTCACACAATTTCAGGGGGTAAAGGATTTCCTTTTTTATACCCTGTACCCAAAAGGGTAAAAAGGGTATATTAAGTTTGTAGGAATAAATGTAATATACCAGACAGAAAGAGGCAAGATAAACCTAAATATATATATTCTTGATCAGCATTGGAAGGGGAGTCGAACTAGCTATGTCTGTCTGTTCTGTCCGTCCATCCGTCATCCGTCCGTTCTGTCCGGGGTTCAAAATAAGAGATAGCCTCCAATTATGGGTAGGACCAACAAAATTTTCGCTTACAAACGGTTCTCTCCATACAAATGTACCCAGTACCCAAAAATTTTGGGTTTTTGCATAAAAACGTCATTGTTTTTTCTTCTAGGAAGATCAAATTTAGTATAAATTATGTCTATGATAGTCCCAATAAAATATCCCAATATGGGTGGGACCAACAAAGTTTTGGATATAGCCCCCATACAAATCTAGCCCAAAATTTTTGGTTTTTGCATAAAACGTCATTGTTTTTATTCTAGGAAGTTAAAATTTAGTATAAATTATGCCTAGGATAGTCTCAATAAAATAGCCCAATATGGATAGGTCCAAAAATTTTTTAGGTATAGCCCCCATACAAATTTATACCCGATTTTTTAAGTTTTTGTATGAAAATTCAATTCAATGAGGTATGGTAGTAAAATAGACCCGATCTTAAAAGTTCTTAAAGAGGATACAGGGTATTTTGCAGTCGAGCATACTCGACTTCAGTGTTCTTTCTTGTTTTTGGTTTTTGTTTACGTGTATTTTGCTTAATCGGAAATTTTTGCACGTACTACGTACAACTACGGCTGCCAAAGTTAACTCCTTTGCTCTTTCCACATCCAAACTTGTTTTGATGACTTTATATACTCGTACATATACATAGTATATATGTAGCGTTGTGTTAGCGTGTTCTACTAACATTTATAAACATAAACTAAATACAAGTGCTATACTTCCTCCACGCAACGTTTTAATTTGACCGCATAGTTCACGGCGGAAGTGCTACGTTTGAAAATTTAGCCTTTAATCGGCTTAGACTAAAATCTTAGAAACTAAAACTAAAACTTTGTAGTTTCATTTTCAGCTTTACGCTGCTCAAAACATTCAAGTTTTAATTGGGTTTTTACGCTTCTTCGTAAAGTAAAACTGCTGTTCTATTTCTGTCTTACCCTCTCCCTCCCTCACCCATACACTATGACTTTCTCTAATCCACATTTTTTTTCTCGAAAATTTAAAATTTTACAACACTAAACATTTCGTGCATCGAACAATTAACTTTTTAACATTTAACAGAAAATAAACGCAACAAATTAAGTTTACAAATAGTTTTCCATTTTCCTTCATAAATTATTTAGTTTTCTGTATTTGAGTTCTTTGCTAATGTTTTTTTAATTAAAAATTTCAAATTTATGATTTTTAGCTTTTTAAATAAATCAATTTTTTTGACTATTAAAAATGCATTTTTAATTTTATATTTGGAAAAAACATTAAAAACTATTAAATTAAATAAACGTAGTTTATTGTAAAAAAAAATTAAAATAAATAAATAAAAAAAAAAAAAAATTATTATTTTAAATAAATAAATAAAATGCTTTGTGTGATAATTTGTTTGTATTAATAAATAAAAACTTTAATTGTATAAAATGATTTAGCAGTTATTAATGCACTAATTAAAAAAAAAAATAAAAAAAAAAATTAAAAAATGCCATCAAGAACTAAAATTGCACAAAACACAGCAGATGCGAAACGGAAAGAGCTGAAAAAGAGCAGCTAGTTATAAATATAAGAGTGTAATTTTTATGAACCTTAAGATCGATTCTATTTTACTACTTAAACTTAAAATTTGTTAGACCTACCCATAATAGTCTATTTCATTGGGACTATCTTAGCCATAATTTATAATAAATTTGAACTTCCTAGAATAAAAAAAATGACGTTTTCATGCAAAAACCCAACATTTTTGGGTACATTTGTATTGGGGCTATACCTAAAATTTTGTTGGTCCTACCCAAACCAGTTTGCAAGTGAACACTTGACGGCTCAGGAGAGTCTAAGTTTCAAATATGGTGGCCCTATCTCTTTTAGTCTCCGAGATAATCTCTCTCAAACGGCAGACAGCAGGACAGACGGACAGACAGACATAGCTAGTTCGACTCCCCTTCCAATGCTGATCAAAAATATATATATATTTTATATGGTCTATCTTGCGTCCGTCCTTTCCCTTACCCTTTGGGTACAGGGTATAAAAATGTTGCTTAATCTACTGAAAAGATAAAGGAAATATTATTAATTATAATTTTTTAAAGCAATATAAACGAAGTTTAATGGAAGACCTGGGGAAATTAAAATAAAACGACAAAATCTTTTATATAGATAATGGAGATTGCGAATCGGGTCGTTACATCCATAATTTAAATGTTTTCATACAAAAATTCGAAAATGGGCGGTAAATTTGTATGGGGCCTATACCTAAAAATGGACGTGGCACCTTGGTTACGACATTAGATGACATAAGAAGAGTTTTTGCCAAATTAAGAGTGAATACGTGCATAAATAATTCCCATTTTTATACAAAAAATCGAAAATCGGTGTTTAATTTTTGAATTTAACATACAAACTGCCTAGGACTGAGAAAAGCTTAAGTTCCGAGTTTCAGCTCAATATCTTTAAAAAATTGAGGAATGAATTACTACGCAACAGACACATTGAAGGACATGGCTAGATCGACTCGTTTCGTCGAGCTGATCAAGTATATATATACTTTATGGGGTCTACGACGACTCCTTCAATGCGTTACAAACTTTCCGACAAAGTGAATATACCAGTTTACACTATGTGTAATAGGTATAAAAAATTCTATAGTTGCATTAAATATGATGAGCTGTGTGACATGTGGTGCCGTCTTGATGTAATCACATGTCATCCAAGTTCAACTGGATCAAAAAAAGTGGCGTATCATGGCTCGATATCGTTCGTCGTTGACGGTTATGTTACTTCCATGGTCGTCTTTGAAGAAAAATGGACCGATGATGCCACCAGCATATAAACAACAACGGTAATTCTTGTATGTCATGTGGCTGTTCATCACGCCAGATGCGACAGTTTTTGCTTGTTCACCGTTTTTAAAATCATGTTTACAAAATTCAAAATGGCGGATCCATGAATTACAATGAAATATGAATATAGATAGATAAAAGGAAGCTTTTTTCATTATTTTTTAACATTTGATAACTTTAAACAGAATATTTGGAATATATTTTAAATTAACAACAATTGTGATTCAATGAGAAATATATTTAGTAATTAAATACGCCGTTCCTTGGGCGTTCTTCTTTTGAATATAATGTTAGATGGTTTACTTTTCTTATTGTTAGCTGCGGTAGGCGATGGTATACATTCTGGTATAATTACAATAAAATTATATATTGCGCACAAAATTATGGACGATATGCGTATACATCGGATCAATGAAAGCGGGTAACATATCTTCTTCTTTTTGTGCACACATTCTACGATAAAAAAAAATATTTAAAACAAATTCGTATCTTTAGAAGAAATTAACCGAAATTATTTTTAACACACCTTTTATACGCATTGCAGCTGGGTCTAAACAATTTAACTGTTCCGTCAAACTAAAAATTTAAAAAAAAGTATAAAGAATTTATGCTTAATAAGTTCTTTAAAATGTGTATACCCGCCACACATAGTGGGGAGGGTTTTTTATTTTGTCAGAAAGTTTGTAACGCATTAAAGGAGATATCGTAGACCCTATAAAGTTTAAATAATCTTGATCAGCACGACAAGACGAGTCGATCTAGCCATGTCCGTCTGTCAGTCCGTCTGATGCAAGGTGTTTGAACCTAGGCAGTTTGTATGTCAGAGCCAAGGTGCCACGCCCATTTTTAGGTTTAGTCCCCATACTATTTTTTAGTTTTTGTATGAAAAATCATGAATATATTCTACTGTCATCCTACGAATATACAACCGATATGACAAGGATCGGGCCACTATAACATACAGACTCCATACAAACTCACCCACCATTTTTTTATTTTTTCAAGAAAATTATTGTTATATCTTCATTTTTTAGCTTAAAATTATTCTTACATGTTTCTTATTTGAGCCCTAACTGTAGTTGTCCCCACCCAACCTGGATCGTTTCGTGTGGCGTGTATTTGACCTTCGGGTCTACCGATGTTTTTCCTTGATTTGTTTTAAATTTATTCGTTGTAAGCTAAGAAATCGGTGAACTTATTCACTCGTTTATTTTGCTTTATCTATATTGTGTTGGGAAAAGCCAGTATGTTGTACAGGACCATAGAGAATAATCCTAATTATATCAAAGTGTTCTTCCATTTTTTTTATCAAATCTGACTCTAATGAAAATTTGAATCTTATATGAAGGTCTACAGGGACTAAACTAAGTGTCATATATGACTCAAAGTTTACTTAAATGACCGTCTGTCCGTAAAAAATTTTTTAAATGTGTTGAGTTGAAATTTTTCGGTTAGAATATCTCAGTGCATTAGCTCTGAGCGTTGATTCGTTATCAGAGCACTAAATTCATTCAGATACACTACGTCCAGTCACTGGTTCTGAAATATGTTGGCCTATATTATTAAAATGCTTACAGATCCAGAAACAATTTCAGCGCGTTCCGGATGCCAATCGATTTTGGTGACGGTGTTCTTATGCTCCGATAATGTTTTCCTAATATCGCCCGTTAATGTGTCATATACTAAGTGAAAATTTTCTAATTAAAATTATTAATTCTTAAATAAATTTGAATGCAACTTACTGATTACCGAGCCGAAAGCACAACCTGCGTATACAAAGCGTTGTCCAGTTAATTCCTTGGGTGAAAATTTGGCCATTTGGGAATAGTTTTTGACCCTATGACCTTGATATACCATAACACACTTATCGGGATCTTTAATGCTGTCTGTGAATATAAACAAATATTTTGTATTTATTATATTTTTAATGTGTTTCGTTATTGTTTTATAACCTTCTGCATATGATTGTCGTCGTATATCCCAAATCTTAGCCATATTATCCAAACCATTTGTTAAGAAATAATTATCGTCATTCCTGGCATCGATATAGGTAATGCCTTTTGTATGGCACATAAAAGTTGTTATAAATTTTTTTTTCGGTGCGTAAATCGTATAGATCAACAGCACCACGATGGCTGTGACCACAAATGATGATATTTGGATTATTATAGTTTAGATAGGACAATGCGTAGATACGATCGGGTAAATAGCTAAACGCTAATGGAATCGTTTCCATAGTTAGTGTATCCAAATCAATTATAAAAAATGAAACACCATTAAAACTGCCAACTAGTTTTCTACCGCAATTTGAAAAACGTAGTGGCAACACTGAACGCTGTTTCATGGGTAAGTGAAGACATTCAGTTTTTGAACTATGAAAATATTTGATATAGACTAAATTAAAAAAAAAAAATAGGTTAATTATCCGTTTATTTGTCTAGCTGAATAAATATTATGTACCTGATCCCCCATAATTTGAATTAGCCAATAAATTTGTACTTGAATTATAATCAGCATCCAAGCATCCATGTGTTGTTCCCATATCGATTTTGTGGATTTCTTTATAGTTACCATTTTTGGCACTAAGCAGTTTTATGCCATTGTTATGTCCCAGCAATAAATAATCACCACAGCGATTCAGGTGACAAATGTTTATGTTCAAATTGATCAGTATATGGTGCGACTCAATTGGTGGGGTACAGCTAAAATATTTGTCATATTTCGTTGTTGCTCTCGTGTTAGATTGCCATTGAATGCTTTTTGAAGCCATGCCATGTTCGCGTTGAATTAAATTCTGAGTTAAGTTGTTATAAACTCCAGATTGGTAGACTATATCGCGATAGAGCTCTGTTTGCTGTATTTAAGAAAAAAGTTCAAAAATGAATTTTTGAATTAGAAAATGTTAATATTTTCTTACACAGAAATTTCTTTTGTTTTAAATATAACATTGTTCTATTGGAACATTCATTCTAAATTTTAGAGTATGAAGTTATTAAAAATGACAGCGCTCAGAAGGCACACTAAAACTAAATAATATTCACTGATTTAAATAGTAACAAAGGATTTTAAGAAAATATTTTAAAACATCGTTATAAAGTTTTTACAATATTTTTGTGTGCTTATAAATAACACAATGCATCACATAAAATGTAAACTCCATTTCAACTTTAATTCCTAAAAATCCTAATCGAAACAAGCCAAATCCCAATTGGGTTTCTCTAACCACGGTTCGATTCGGTTTACCTCAAATTAACTATTAAATTTTTTAACTTCACATGATCAATTATTTGTTACTTATAAGCTTAGCTCTCCTGCAGGATTCAAATTTTGGTTATTTATTGTAACCTAAAAAGGTGAAATTATTCCTAATGAGAGCGACCCCAGCACTCATAGAGGTCTGTACTAGAGAACAACTTCCGTTGAGCGCAAAAACCATGATACAATTACTAAAGGTAGTGGCAAGAGGGCTTTTTCTCCTATATAGTAACGAACGTGTAAGAAAGAAAAAAAATTTCTATTTTCTCAATTTCCTCTGTTTTTTTTCTAGTTTTACGAAGATAGAGTATTTTTTTTTTTTTTCTTTTTTCTTGTTTTTTTTTTTTTTTTAGAATAGCAAAGAAAAAAACGCAGCACAACTTAAAGTTCGGTTGAACCAAAGATGAAATATTCATCGCCTTAATGTTAGATTTATTTGTATGGATTATAAATTGAGTATAAAAATATTTATTTAGTGTTTTCATATTTATATTATTTATTAGTGGTAAATTGAGTAAAAAAAAAATTTATTTAGTGTTTCATTTTTATATTATTTGTTAGTGTTAAACTTACAAGTACATTTTATAGCTAATTTATGACAATTTAATTCTAAATTAATTTAAAGTCGAATTTTTAAAAGTTTACGGTGACCCTAAAACAAAAAACTTCCGCAAAACGACCTACCACTTCGACAAACGCAGCACGACTAAAATATCGACCAAAACGGAGAGAAAAATATTCTCTTTATATTACCTGGTGTAATTGTATCATGGCAAAAATGTTCATACACGAACAATAGCCGAATAATCAACACATTCGGCTTAACCGCTCAAGCTAACGCTCGCATATGTTTTTATACTTGAGTTAAAATCTCTCAACTTTGGCACATTTGTTTCACTCGCTGAGATTACTTCTGCTCGTTCGGCTCAAAAACGATCATGTTGAGTCAAAAAAAAAAAAAAACAACTAAAAACGTTAACTTCGGAAGCACCGAAGCTCAAATACCCGCCACACAAAACTTTGATAATTATTGAAAAAAAAAAAAATGGAAGGTGAGTTTTGTATGATTTTGAGTCTATATGTTATAGAGGCCCGATCCTTGTCATATCGGTTGCATGTTCATAGGATAAAAGAAGAAGTGATTTTTACCCAGATTGGTGTGAATATATTCAAAAATAAGAACTATTTTAATACAAAACCTGACAAATGAGCGCTAGACTTGTATCGGAGCAAAATCAAAAAATGGGCGTGGCACCTTCCTTTTGATATTGGATGCCATTAGAAGTGTTTTACCCTATTTGTAGTAAAACCATTCATAAAAAATAAGAATTTCCATACAAAAAAATCGAAAAAAAAGGGGTAAGTTTGTATGGGGGCTATATCTCCAAAATGGACGTGGCACCTTGGTTCTGACATACAAACTAACTAGAAGCACAAAAGCTTAAGTTTCAAATTAGGTCAATATCCTTAAAACTTTCCGAGAAAAACGCATTGCAACAGACAGACGGACATGGCTTAATCGATTCGTCTCGTCGAGCTGATCAAGAATATATACTTTATGGGGTCTCCGATGCCTCCCTTTAATACGTTACAAACTTTCCGACAAACTGATAAAAAAGTCAAATGACCAAACTCAACTGGTATGAGACACCTCAAAAAGAGTTTGATTAAAATACGTAACTTCACAAAAATTTATTAACTTGTGGCTATCCTGCGCTTGATGGCAGCTTGGCTGTCTGAGAAAATGAAGAGCGTTCTGTCCCGGATCTCCAGCTGTACTGGAAGCTCGCTACCAGCACAGCACGGATCTCCCGCCTGAAAACCCACAACAGAGATTCGGCAGACGAAAGATCTCTTCGACCGCCAAGTCTACCGAGCATACTTCAGATCCCCTCACCGCAGTTCATCTTAGAACCATTGAGTGTAAAGCATTCAGCTTTGCCGTGATGTTACTGTAGGTCTTAAGAGTTTACTTAAATCCGACGTATCCAAAAGAAGTCGGTGGGGCCAATTTATTCGGTAGGGATGTTAGATAAAACAGCGCTATGACCATAGCTTAATTGATGACCACAAGTCTTTTTTTAGTCAAGAGAGCGCTTATCAAAACAATTTGCTTGATGAAAAGTTCAATGGGTGACGGGTTCTAATTGCCCTCTTAAGTCCAATATAAGCTGATCTTTGCACCTTATAATTTTGAACATTGTAGTTGTTCCTTAAAGCTGGCAACCAGGGCAAAGCTCCATGAAAGTGATAGAGACCTGCAACGGCTGTGTATAGTTATTAGACCGAATAGTTTGAAGAACGAGTAGAATGCAATCGTTGCATTCTTCACTCGATTCTGAACTTAATCCTTCCAGTTTAGTTTAGGGTCAAAGATTAGACCCACGTCATTGGCACTGTTAGGTAGCGATAATACTTTATCGGATTTTGTACCCATTAATGAAAAGCATCAGCTCTGTTTTCTCCGCTTGACTCCGAGGCCGCAGCTAGTAGCCCATCTACTAAGTCTTCCCATGATATTTGCTTATCAAGGAGGGGCAGAGACCTGAAACTAACACTATTATGGCTTATACAGATTTATAGCAGTTCCGCTAATATTCACATGGCGAGCTTCGAGCAAAAACTTTTGGACGTTTGGAATGAGAAGCAATTTGAAATTATTGACAACCACTTTTCTATTGGTTTTGACATTATCTAGTCTACGAGGACTTCTATAAACATTTTCAACATTTTCGCATATACTTCGTCACAAGCTCAAGTAACATCTTCACTCCCACAAAGTTTTATAATATAATATAATATTATAATACTTAATAAAATGTTCTTTTAAAGAAATGGTGAACCGGTTCGAACCACTTTGCCAAATTTATGGTTCCTTTTTGGTTCAAAACCATTATCATTCATGGTTTGCAGCTAATGTTCGAAAATGCTGTGGATCGTTTCAAAACCCGTTTTCGGTTCACAACCGGTTTGCAGTTCTGCTAAATTTTGACTTCAGTTGCTGAAAGTGCTAATCGATTCGATAATCATCCTCTGCGAGGAATCACAC
The DNA here is from genome assembly GCA_018903435.1 of Leucophenga varia. Lineage (NCBI taxonomy): Eukaryota > Metazoa > Arthropoda > Insecta > Diptera > Drosophilidae > Leucophenga > Leucophenga varia. The sequence goes on from JAEIFJ010000614.1 coordinate 69,127, forward strand.
GCAAATAAAAGTTTTGTTTAAAACAGTGTTTTGAATTAGAAAATAAAATCACTTTTTCCAACTTGTTTTCTAGTTTGCACTTAAATATTTAAAAAGAAATTTCAATTTAAATTTACTTTACGTGTTTACCTCTTTCGAATCGAAACACTTAGTTTGAATAGTAAACAATTCATGAAATTTACTTTAATTGAAAAGAAATGCAAACCAAAATAGGACAATGAAAAATAAAATTTTTAAATTGAAATAACTTTGAAACACTTTTAGGCAATTGCAAGTCAGTTTGTTTATATAGAAAATATCTAAAATGTACAAACTTGAGAATAGTATAGCGCATCTTATTGTTTGTAAAGTAAAATGCATATTAAATATGCAGGAAAAGAAAGAAAGTTTTATACTTTGATAGCATACAAACTTGTAAACAGTCAGGTTTTCTATATGCCTGAGACAAGAGAAAAGTATGTACATAGAGAATATATTGTATACCTACAAAGAACAAAAAATTGAAAAGTTTATACAACAAGGAAGTAAAACTAAAAACTATTGTATAAAATTCTTGCTCTTCAAATAACAAAAATGGGAACAAAACTAATGTAAAAAAAAAAAAAAAAAAAAAAAAATGTTTTTAACATGATCTAAAGAAAAGTGAGAATAGTTAGAAAGAATTTTTCTTTGAGCCAGAAGCTGTAAGCCACAACTTTCTTTTTCTTAGAAGCTAAGTATAATCCCATTGGATGTGTTGTAA
>JAEIFJ010000615.1:0-17890 GCA_018903435.1 Leucophenga varia
AAATTTGCTGTTTAAAGCTTTAAATATAATCAATAATTTAACTAATTTCACTTAAACTTTATTTAAAAAACAACTTTGAGGCACAATTAAACTGCGTGTCAAACTTTCTATCGAATATCAAGAAGTCTATGCAAGTGCATTTATCGATATTATTTTTATTAATCGTCGAATCAGACGCCTTACTCCTATTGTGAATAATGTATGTATTTACATAGCTTGTACATATGAACGAAAGATCAAGAAACCAGATTATAATAAATTCAGTGGCAAAAGGTATTTATGAAGTTATTGTTGTTTTATTAGTATTGTTTAATAATTACAGTCACAGTCTTGAGGGATTGCAAATTGATTGAGTGTGAAGCTTGGCAAATATCCAACATGCAACAAGCTGTTGCATACTAAGTGCTTAGAATTCCGATAGAAAGTAAGTTGGAAATGTTTCAAAGTCACGCCAAGAACTGTTGCATATGCGCAACACCTGACAAATAACTTAACAAGCTATTTTCCCCGTTGCATGCAGACCCAAGCGCAGGCGTCAATACTAAATCAAAATAAATAACTGTTGCGTTAGCAACATTGTTTCTAAACAATATCGTAGGCGCAACAGTTCTTTGCATGACTTCCGCTAGCAAACGAAAGTTTTGCTATTTCTATTTATATTTTTAGCCCAATTACATTTGTTGATTGACCTAGGTCTGGGTGCAGTGGTTCGTTCAACTTGTCGGTTGCTAGGAAAACTTACTTATAAGCCTGTTGGCGTTACCTGGTTAAGCTGTTGCATAGCCAAATTAAAGAGCCGACCGCAAGTTATGTAAAGCCCAGTGAAGCTGAAAATTTATGCATTTATAAATGGAGTGACACTTATCTGCAGCAACAGTTAGTCGATGTTGAAAATGTGGCAGTTGGCATTGGGTCTGCTGCAGCAGCTGAGTGCGACACCTGCCATTGTTGTGGAACGTAACATGTTTGCTTACTACAAAGTGCCGCTGGGTATGCTGGACACGGGCACGAAGCTTACCAACCGTTCGCAATGGGGCCAATATTATATTCTCCAATGTCCGCCAATACTGGACGACAATATACCCAAGGCCAGGGATATGCAAACATGCACAGTGGTGGACCAATACAAGGACATTTGGCGCAAAAAACCAAAAACTTGAAAAACAATGTACACTATTATCGCTATGAGAGGCGACCAACTCGTACAATGATGCGCCCACTACCTCCTCCAACTGCCAAGGGCATGCATTGGGGCTGGCGTCAACGACGCGCCAAACGTCACAGTCAGCCAAGTGTGAATACAACCGCAAGAGCTTCCTTTGATGAGGCAACTCCACTGCAGCATCTGGCCCAGCCGCACCACAAGCAAAAGTTGCTAAAATTGTCCGCCGATCATCGTAAATCCAAGAATGGCAGCACCTCGAAAGGTTATCATCACATTTACCATCGCGATGAGAGCTACAACGACCATATCTTTTACGATGAACTTGAAGTGGATGGAAAATTTGATAATCGTGGTAAAACAAAAACTGTAACGTAAAAAACACAATAACAATCTTCATAATATATGTATATCTCAGACAAGATTTATTTACTTCTCAATGCTTCCTTAGCAGTAAATACAATACAAATTATCATATAACATACAATCTGTTTTAAATTTCATCTAAACTTGGAAGAAACATATCGTCATAGGCGATAGTCTCAAACACCTTATTAAGCAAGCCACTAACAGCCTTGGTGAAGCATTCAATTAATTTCGGTTCCATGTCATTCCAAAATTCCAACCAGTTATCGTTGAATGCACGATTGAGCGCAACCGTTAGATCGGTATTTTCCTTATATAAATCATTTAGCCATATTATCCAACTGAAATTAAGAACATTTTGTCTATTTGTACAATTAAAAGATAATATACAACTTACCGGTCTATATTAATTAGTGGCACTAGGTCGTAAATTCTTAAATATCGCTTGTTTTGCCGATATTCGACGATGACCTTAAAAGTGAGAGTCAAGCTTAAATTCTGAAAATCAGAATTGAGAGTGCCCGTAGTGTTGGCCTTAAACAGTAAAAATCGACCCTCCATATCATAATTAGCGTCATGAGTGATCCTAGGAACGCGTGCCTGTATAATAATTTTCTTTTTGTTGGGATTCCGATCAAAGCCCTGCACACGGGTAATGGTTGCATTATTAAACCCCCTGTTTACATTATCCCTCATATGAAAGTGAAACCAGATCGGACCGGTCTTTGGAGCATCTAATATAGTAAAGTTAAATATATGAGTCTCATCCAATGGTTGTAGCCCGATCTCAGGTATTCCCTTCGGATAACGCCTTATTATATCATTCATGCTATTCACAAGGCACTGAGAGTCCCCAAAGTGACATTTCTGTATGTCTTCAGCTGAAAAGTAAATAAAAACTTAAAAAACTGACTGGCAATTTTAATGATATACATACGAAGAGCAGAGCAGTTTCCACTGTTATATAGTGTACTGAAAATTGCAATTAGCACATACAGTTTATTCATCACGATGCTGTTGAGAACCTTCTCCAGTAAACGAAAAGCTCGTATTAAAATCAACTTGAAGTATAGAGAGAAAATGCTTTGGATTACATAATGTATACTATGTGCATGAAAGATATGAGGATAACAAATAAAAACAGATAGAACTTACTTAATTTCAAACAGTGCGACAAGAACTTTAAGTTTTTAGTTTGTTACTGTGATTAATATAATATTTTTTCATAGTAACATTTTTTCCAGTATCGTAGACCGTTCAGCTGCACACTTGCTCGTAGAATATAATTCCAAAACAGTTGCAATTGAATATACGGATATAAATCGGCATAGGAATTAATTTTCATCGGAACCGGTTCTAGAAAAATGCTCAATCAAAGTCTTCCGCTCGAATAACAAGTATTGTATACTACTTAAAAACTTAAAAAAAAAAATAACTCAATTACATTAAACATAATTAAAGAACTTAAAGCTTGCACGCTGTATAAGATGCAACATGTCTTAAATATTTGAACTATGAAAATTACGCATATTTTTCAACCAGTTTATCACACACTGAAATAACTTGTTTTCATCACAACTTGTGAATTACTCTGAATAATGCGATTCAAAGATACTACAAAGCCGGCATACACTCGTAGTACAAAAATCGCATGATATAAGGTGTTAAATAATATTTTTAATGCCCTATTAGCTACAGGGGTAATTAGTTCCACATTATCATAATGGAGGCTTGTTAAAATATTATTTATAAGATGGTTATTAAATGTTGGGGTAGGTTATCTTAAATACGTCATGTTTTTATAATGCATCATCTGCACCAACCCCATTCACATAAAACACAATTTTTATGTACTTAAACATTTATTTATTTTCAGTTTAAAAGAGTACACAACAATTATAAACAAAGTTACGTAGTTGATAAAATATTGAAATAAAAGAGATATGTGCAAAAATTGTTATTGGGAATTGTAGAATTTTGTACATTTCAAATACTTGTGGAAAAATCTCAAAAATGAAAAATAGTTATTGTTTTACATTTTAAAAATCTATTTTAAATTTTGTTTTCTGTTTTTCTTAGTTCACAGCCTTAGAATAAACACTATTGTACACGAAAAGTTAAGCTATAAATCGCATATTATTATTATAAAAACTATTATTATTACTATAATTTTAATTATTATTATTATTATTCCGATTACTTCTGTTATTATTTTAATACGTTCTCATTTTAAAATTATTATTATTATTTCTTAGTAATTTATGTATTGATTTTATTAGAAACGCCCGATTTCCTTACTCATTGAATGCCTACGTGACGTACGTGTACTTTTAATGTGTCTTTATAGTAGTAGTTTTGTTCCTATGAAATCCATGCTTTTTGGTATACTCGTCGTCGTTCAGTACGGTAAAATAATGTATATGCTATAAAAATATTACACCAATTCCCAAGCGTTTGCCTGTTACGGCCAAGAGGCAAGAGAGCATATGCGGCAATAAACTTGCTAGTTTTTGCCTCATGGCAAACGCTTTGATGACACAATGTTGAAGCCAATGCTAGCTGATAACCACATGGCCATTAGCATTTCCGGCATTACCGTTCTCAACATTGCTACTTTGGCAATTAAGCTCGTTGTTGTTGCTGCTGAAACAAACGTCCTCACTGCCATCGGAATCAGTGCAGAACAGTAATGGCTACGCTTCATCCCCGTCCATGATGTCTGCATCGGTGTCACCATTGGTGGCGATTCTGTAAAAGGGAATACAATATGAGTTCGATGAATGATTGATGAATAGATGAATAAGCGAGGTGTGTGTATTTATGTGTGTATATGAATGAGTGAGTGTGTGTGAAGATAACATTAGCTTATACAGTACACACTCACTGTGAGTGATTTAACACTGTGCAGCTAAGGGTCCTAAGGGGTCTGATATAAAAAACAAACTGCAATTCGCAAAGAGGAAACCTCAAAAATCCAAATAGAAAATTCAACAATTCCGACAAACATATAAACGATATCGAACAACATGTTAAGAACAAACTAATTCCATAATCTCATTTTGTTAGTGAAGTTTAGTTCTACGCAATGTTTAAGGTGAACATATAAACAAATATTGTTTAGGGAGTTTAACTTATAGAAAACGAATAGAAAAAATAAAAGACAGGCCAAAGGTAGAAGTTTGCCTTAAGAGACTGGCCACAGGTACCTACATACATATACATTTATCTTTATTGAATGTGAAAAATGGTATAAGGGCGCCAGGTCTGCTGACTTTATTTATTTAGCCTATACAAGTATATACAGATAAGGTACAAATTGGTTGACTACTTACAATTAATTAGAGAAACACAAAATATTATATTAAATACGTAATGAACTTTTATAAATACTTAACTACCGTACACTTAGAACTTAACTAAACAAAAAACTTAAATAAAGTACAAGTTTTAAACAAGGTAGGATAGAAACATTGCATTCATATTTTAATCAAGACTTAAGTGGCGCCAACTCCTTGGGGGTTATTAAACGAGTTTATTGAGATTCCATTATCATTTAACGTCAGCTCACTGGGGGATGCGTTGTTGTGGTGATTTGTTTTTGTTGGCCCAGATATTTGTTTTTGTTTCCCCAATACAAATTGGCGACACGTGCAGCAGCGCATTGCAAATTTATAAATAAACAATTGAAAATGTTCAATTTCATTCTATGTTGAATTTGTTTTCTTTGATGAATTAAACTGTCAAAATGGCAATTTCCTTTATTTGGCTTGTGTGCACACGTGCTCGCAATGAAAATTTTGATTGTTTAAAAAATTTCCATATTATGATCAATTTTGAAAATCTTTCCAATATTTCATTTTCAATTTTTGCATGTCAGTTGCAAGCTTTTTGAATTTTTTTAAGAAATGCCAAAAACAAACATGTCCAGATTTATGTTTTAAAAGCGAAATTTTGTTTTGGTTTGTGTGATTTTTTTTTTTCAATTAGCCAAAGATTTAAAGGTTTGAAATATGAATCAATCCATTTGTAGTTTATTTTTTGTACAATTTTGTAGCCAATGTCACACAGCATATATATAGTAAATGGAAGGTATAGGGTGTTTATGTTTGTGTATTATGTAGAAGATACACAGAGCGTAGTGGAAAAACAAGTGGAGTAGTCGCACAAACATATAAGGAAGAAAATATTATAATACAAAAAACAGAACAGTATTAAAAACACATTTTCATTTGGGTTAATTCTTGTTGTACATTGTGTTATTATTGTATTTAGTCACGCCCAAACGGATGAAAGCATTGAATGATTGTTAAAAACAGTGCCACAGATAGTCCATTGTTGTGGTAATCCCTAGTACTTAAACTAATTAAATGTGTCCTGGGCTAGATCCATTAGTTTATCATCGGTAGTAATAAGGTCCCACTTATCTAGTTTTCTTAAGATACTCTACACCATTAATAATAAATCAAAATTCAACACTTTTGATATCTTATACTATTAAATGCATACTTTATTTATTAAACTAATCTCCCTATCTTAAAATACCGTGTCGATAATAACCATGTGCCAATAATACAAGTCCACAATATCAGCATTACGACTTACCAACAACTTAAAAATTAATCAATTAGATACGAACCAAAATCCTTATAGGTCATGCGTTATAAATTCTAATTTACCTATTTGTTTATGTGTGTAGTTATATTATGTTGATATGAAGTTGTTAGTGTTAGTATTGTTAGGCGCGTGATTAAGTGTTAATATCACAAGAGTGGAGGGCTCCTGAACGAAATAATTATTCAGATAAGCTAAACAACTTTTTCGGAAACAGTATCAAGACCTTTGGTAGTATTTGTGTTATCTACGGTTATATCACTGTGAATAGTTTAGAGAAAAGAGCATAGGAATATATTCGATTAAGTATTAGTCAATTAGATTGTTAAAGAACAGGTAACCGGATGGTAGCACAGAAGATACATAGATAGTAGTAGGTAGAAGTGCCTTATATGCGCGACTTGGCCGGCGGATTACATTCATTACAATTGTATGAATGTAAAATACAGTTTAGTCGTTCACATAAGGCTAAAAATAGAAAGTAGTAGTAGTAGTAGTAATAGGTGTAGGAGACAGTAAACAGCATTGAGAGTGCTGGGGAATTAGAAGCCAATTGTCATTAAAGATGTGGATAGTCACAAGAGATTGTAGACGACGATAACTGGAGATAATTTTGGTTAGTTTCCCATATGGTGTGCATTGATGTAAGTGGGAGTGTGTGCTTGTGTAGCGTTGTATGTTTGTAGTGAAGAGGCGACTGCGAATAATGGGTTAACATACCTGGCATATGTTGAGTTGGCATTCTTTATCGAAAAGCTGTTCTGGCTTGGCAACACAAAACGTTGCACCCACTGCAAAAAAAAGAACAAGAAATTCAATACTTGTAGTTGAAGTCGTCTTAAAATTTACTTTGAAGTATGACAGTTAAAGCTAACCCAGAGCGTACGCGGCAAGTCACGTACAGTGATAAAGCTTCGCTCGTCTTAACTATTCTCAAGTTCAAATTTATGACTGACTACTTGATTTCGATTTGATTTCAAGACTTGCCCGATGTCACGGTTAGAGATAAGTGTCTGCCGGCCTGTGATACGTTACGCATACGGCCATCGACCACGCTGTTACTTTCGTCATACTTACTCGACTATTCATCAGGCGTTTGTTGCCCATACAGGCGGCCATGTGTATCACAAGATATATGTTGAACAATATGTATAGCACAGCAAAAATGCCTGCAATTAAATGAATAGTATTAGAAAATGTAATTTCATCATTGGGACAACCAATATATCATACGTACAAACTACGGCCAGCAGTCCACCTTCAATGTTGAGCGTTTCCACTTGGGCAACCACAAAGTACAAGTTAACACCAATTACCACAATGGTCAGCAGAATTGAAACAATCTTGTTGCCACTGAAATGATGGAAAGACAACATTTGTTATATAGATTGTCAACACAATGTGCACACTCAACACTTACATTCCATTGACGAACTCGCCCATAATGGCAGCACATGAGGTGAAGGCAATGGTGGGTATTGCTGCAAATGGCAACTGCAGCGACATAACCGCATTCAGTATATCGTTCATATTGGTTAAATCCTCCATTTTACTGAACATGGCCAGGCAGAAGGTAGGAATAATAGCAATGCAACGCGTGACAAGAACGCGGCACCAGCGCGGCCACTGTAGATTTAGGAAACCCTCCATTGAGAACTGGCCAGCATAGGTGCCGGTCATGGTAGAGCTCTGGCCTGCAGCTAGAATGCCCACACCCCAAATATACATGGCTGCGGCTCCGAATGTGCAACCCAGGAAAAGTCCGCCCTTATACAGATCCGCATTGATTATATCCGTAAGATTATGATTGTCAGTAAATGAAAGTTTGGCATCCTCATACATAGACTGATTGACGCACACATCCAACTAGAAACGAAATAGGAAACGTATAGGTAACTAAGAGAATATGTAATCAAACTAAATTTACTTACCACATCCCGATTGGTCTTGCCATACATGCCATGAGCAAAGACCGCAACAACAAACAAATTTATGATAAAGGAAACAAACAGTGCAATAGATGCCTCAATAAAGAAATAGAAGTTGGCCTCGCTAACTTTTTTCGTCTGGCGACGATCTATATCGCGAGACTGTAAATTCAGAAAATAAGATAATATAAGTAAATAACGAAATAAAATAGATCATTGTCTTACTTACTTTGACCAAAGCAGAGTGCAAGTATAGATTGTGCGGCATGATAACGGCACCAACCACGCCCACGGCTTGTAACAAGACATCCGAATTACAATCAGCACACCAAGGTATAAACATGCCCTCCATAACTTCACCTTGATTAGGGGCTGATACGATGTACTGAGTAGAGACAAGAAAAGAAAATATTTAAAAACAAGTGAGACATTTTGATAAAGGATTGGACATTATTATAAATTCTTTTTAAAAAAAGTATAAATATAAATATCATTTAAGCCGCACTCAGTCTAAGTAAAGGGAAAAACCCGTAACAAATAATATGATTTATAACAATACTAAACGCTCTCGGAAACAAATGTAAACGAGTAAAAAACTTCCCCGAAGTACCAGACTGTTGATAAGAGCAAAATCTGTGTAAAAACATTCTGCAGGGTCAAACATGTGTATGTATTTTACAGTTAAATTCATCCGTTATCTAATCGTCCGGCACCCAGTCATCGCAATACACAGTCACAATTGTTTAAGAGGCAAATAGTCGCCTCTAGGGAAAGCTAGTTATACAAACAGTTTATATTTTATCACTCTAGAGAATTCGCAGAAAAAACTGGAATAGAAACAAAGCCAAATATGAAGAGCGTATCGGGTGCCGGCATACAGTAGGGACGTAAGAACGCGGGTATTCCGCCTGTAGTAATTGAAAAGATACCGGCATGAAGTACGCGTCTGACAGGCGCTCACGACAAACGACAATTTGCAACGGCAGCTGCAGCAAAAAGTAAATTATAATTGGGGAAAAAAATATTTGTTTACGACTGAGCTTAAATATTTGTATACCTAAAATTACGTTCATTGTTTTCGTGTTTCTGACGGGGATGTTTCTAGGGTAATTTTTTCTGGCAGCTTAATGCCGAAATAAAAACTTACCTCATAGCCGAACGTGACGGCCATTACCGTGATTAACAATCCGAATAGGAACTCCAATTTACGCAATCCGTACTTATCCAGAAATAGAAACGTGAATGTATCGACAATCGTGATCAATACTCCACCCCACAAAGGTATACTGCGAAAGGAATATCGAACGAAAGTTAATACAGAGTTTAAAATTGAAATCTAAGATTCGCTTACACTTTATTGGACAGTAGATAGATGGCAATTGCAGTGCCAATGACTTCCTGCATGTCTGAGCCAATAATAGCAATCTCAATCATAATCCAGAGTATCCAACGAGGAAGGCGTTTATACTGGCGATAACACATCTCCGCCAAATGCAACCCCGTCACAACGCCCAATCTAGATTGACAGTTACAGATATCTTGTAAGTTCTTTGATGACGTTCATCGAGCTGGCAACTCACCTTGCAGCCAAGCGTTGCATGAGTAGACCCAAGACCGTGGCCCACAGCAGAACCCAGAGTATTTTGTATTTTGCTGCTGCACCAGATTGCAAGTCAGATTCAATATTACCGGGATCTAGATATGCAATAGACATGAGAAAACCGGGTCCCGTGAAGGCCCACAGCTTGCGAAAACTGAAACCGACCTAACCGTGGATAAGCAAGTTATTATTGTGTTGATATTAATTAAATTATTGTCACTCACATTTACGCTTTCATCGTCTGGTATGAGCACCTTTTCATCACTGAAGTAGGCCTGTTTGGAAGGTTTCAGATATGTGGTCTCATTGAGCATCTGTTCGTGCAACTGTTTGCTATGACTAGCGGAGGCTGTGCTTCCTCGGGCACTTCCAATGGCAGTGCTACTTCCAGAGCCGGAAGGCCGATCATCGCCTCCAGCGCCGGGCTCGATTCTATTGTGATATCCTTCATTTGAAGACATGCTGAAAAGAGGGAACTGATTAATTTTTGCTCTCGAAAACTAAACTTATATAGCAGACTTCTTAAAATGGAATAACTCAGAGCAATACATTGTTTTAAAGCGCGTGTAGCATGTTTAACTTTAAAACATATAATCACAAGTCCCCAACTGCCTGAATGAGTGATAAGGTATAATAAAGTATATACATACATTCCTAGAATTTGTTTATTCATTTTGAAGATATTGAGCCATATACTTTATATAGCTAAAGTGGGTGTGTCTAGGATTGCTATAAGCGATAATGTATAAATTTAAATAATATAGTACAATTTTGTATATAAGATTGCGAACAATAAAATTGAATCACTAAGTTTGACATACGCTGGGAAATTAAGTGTTGTTTTGCAATCAAATTAGTTTAGCTTAAAAACACTCGCAATTTATGGAATCCGTATAATTATATATAGTACATAATAGTCTGATGTTATTTTGTTTTTATGTAAAGAAAACACCAGGCGAAATAATATACCCTCTGCAAAGTATGAAAAGGTAAATAAACAATCATATGTTTATCGTAAATTTACTTCAGTTAGCTTCGCTGTATAAACAAGCAGGTTAATAACCTGATGAATAATATTTATAAATTTTGAATATTTATTTTATTTGCACGACCACTTGTCGATTCACTTTTCAAGGGCCGGACAGACGAAAATCCTACAATGTAATATCTAAAATATCGCATATTATGTTTACGCAAGTTTATTTATTTCTCAGTGCACTCATGTATGGTTGTGTTGGAGTATGGTTGGAAATACCGGTAGCTGGTTCACCTTGACAAACACAAGGCAACGCAGCGCCTCTTTTCTCACATCACTTCAGCTATGTCTGATATCCCATGTACGAGATGTCTGATCTCCTACTGAAACCACAGACTTGCTTACCCACAATCATACAAAATGTCTAATTATGTTGGCGCCATTTAAAGGCCCCTCTGCTGTGCTCTCAATCGAATGTAGTTTGCATTATATGGTAACTGCTTTTACGGAACACATCGGTCTCGCGATAATAACTTTGTCTTGTTGACTCAGTTGCTGAGTTGTTAAATGTCGCACAGTCTGTTAGGTCTACATACCTACTGTATATGTACATATGTACCTACATGCAAGTTTTTCAGTTTTTATGTATTTTGTGTTTGATGTTAAATACTGAAATGTTAAGATATTTATTCCGTCAAATATTACTGTTGAATATACCAAGTAAGCACTGTGGGCATTTACGTGTTATTAACATTTTATATTGTGCTCCAAATGTTTTTCTTTTCTCTCTTGTGAAAATACTATGAAAGAGATACTACGTTGCCAAATTTCTGTATTTGCGTACTTTATATAAACAGCAGAAAATGTTGCTTTGTCAGCAAAACAAAATGTTCACTGGAAATAGAAAACAATATAGTACTAAACTCATAACCAATAACCCATATTAACTCTCAGTTTTCCACACAAATTAAAAAGGCTAATAAGCTTACTTAATTATAGTCTATTTTTACTTGTCAATTTCCTGAACTCGACTATTGTTTTTTTCCGAACACATCAGCAGACGCAATGCCAATGACGGAAAATGAGATACTATAAATTACTTTTTTTTAAAAATACAACTCGCATGCATATTCATACTATTTCCGTTGATTTGAGAAATCGCCCTATCGTGTAGGAATGATATTCCATTTTTGTCGGAGGCTTATCAGTAAAATAACACCGCACGTACATAAATTATTAAACAATTGAGAATATCAAGAGCAATATACTTGGCAACTGCCTGGCCACAACAAAAGAAAAGCTGTTTTCTCTCTCTCCCTCTCTCTCTCGTTCTCTTCGCCGGTGTGTTTTTGATTTGGCGCACCTGTCTGCGTATTCACACACACTCATGGTGAAATGTGTGTTGTGGCAGTAACTAAAACACAAACTGTACAGCGAAGATTACATGCTATAGTTATTTTTTTGTTCCTACTTGGAAGTGATTAATGCTAATTGAGGATCAATTAAGTTGGAAGAGACGTACTTGTGACAGCTTGTTGATTGTAAGGCGGCAGTACTATAATTTGTAAAATGAACAATTTATCTTGTAGGATGCTGTCTCTATTAATTTATGGCACAAACACTAGCAAACCGGGGCAAATCCGAAGAAAGCGTTTTTACGTTACAGTTAATGCATCGCAGAATATGCGAACGTAATTTAATGTACGTAATTCCTTTGTTAAATCAATTACACGTTTGCGTTCGGTGACGTTGACCGTTCGGTTTAACTTTTTCGGACGACTTGCCAGCGTCAGAGGTTCAGCATCGTCTGCCAATCGGAGCCTCAAAGCAATTGTCAATTTTCACGATTTGACTTCAATCAATTTCACGCGCGCCGAGCAGTCAATTAAGCAATAGCATTTGTATCGCATTCAACCGTTTTTGTTTTAGCTGCCTTTTGTTTAATTAATTATTTTGTTTAACAATATTGTGATGGCTGCTTCTTCTTGAACGCACCCAGCTGCTTTTTTTCATTCGCATACACGGGCAGACTATTTACAATACCCAACAGCTGTTTCGCCTCAATAATTGGTCTGTACAATCGAGTAATCGATACTTATCGATATTCGCAATTTTACCCAGCTAGTTCTTCCGCACAGCTGTTTGACCGATGAACACTTCTGTCGTCGGACGTGGAGTGACTGACTGACTGGCTTTCGTAGCCACTATATAAGCATATTGGGACTGGGGTGTATCTTTACGCTCTGTAGACGACTCACTGATAGCGTCGTCAGTGAGAAGAAGCAAAACTCTGTTTGGGGGATTTTCTGATAATTCTTAATGATTCGATATGTTAGTCTAGGCACGCTCTGTGACCAGTACAAAAAAATATCTGCCGACGTTGTCAAAACTTCTTAATCTTCTAACCAGAATTGCTATTCAATGTTGCCGCTATCTGCAGTATTGTTGCGAGTGGGGGTTCCATCTTTTGGCTCTCTTTCCACTACAAGGCTCTCTCGAAAAACGAAATCTCATTATACTTGTATGTACATATGTATGTAAGTTCTGCTATAAAAGTATTTATCTCGACGGCGTACAATCATTTTGATGGACAATACTCTGTTGCGAACGTTGATCGGTTCACGCAACCGTTATCATAATCCTCCCCCTTAACTTAAAACATCTAGACGGTTACTGATTTAAATTATTTATAGCAGCTAATTCGCGATTGAATGATTAGAACTTATCGTATATACAAACATGTATATAATTTTACATAAGTTGACAACACTGATTAAATTAACCCCCTTTGTAATCTGTGGACTCACATGCTTCCTTTTACATATGCAATCTACATGATTCATACAAATTACAACCGATACCAGCCACTTAAGCGGGAAATGATTTAATTATGAGTAACATACCATGTAAATAAAGAGAAAATGCTAGCGAATACTGTAAAGGTTTAATAGATTTTATTAAGAATTTCTTTATCAAAAGAACAAAGTTTTCGTTTTTAACCTTCATTAACATTTTCGTTGAAACATTCATAAACTTTATACAAGTGAGCTCACATTTGATACATTAACATTCAACAAAACAGACAGGACAAAAATAGTTGTTAAAAATTATTATAAAATTTGCACAGTTCGTTTTAGAAAATAGTATAAATAGTCGTGACATATTTTTTGAAAAATATGTGCATAAAAAAATATAAGAATGTAATTACAATTTTTTATACCGAAAATAAATGGTATTTTAAAATATATATGCAAAATGGAATATAATCGTATAACTACGTGTTATAATGTGGTAAGTTGTGGTAATGATTCTAATAAAAATAGAATTATAATGTTAAACTCAACGTTTGATTGTTGGAAGTTGTAAATCAATAAAATGATATTGGTATAATGACGAATATTGATTGGGTTTTCAATTGTAATATTTGCATTTCACGATCTCGCAGTTAAGTAGTTAATATTATTTGATTTTGTTCTATACGCAATTACAAATGGAAGCATTTCGTTGCTGAGCATTGCCATTGCCTGAAATTACGATGTTTGATTTATAACTTGCACATAGTTAGCGGGAAAGAGTCCGTAACGGTTCTTGCAGAGTCCACGCCACCAGCCATCATCGATTTTCTCAATATGGGTAACCACATCGTCGGGATCAAACGTATCCACGACCGAGGGACTCTTCCATATCCCGCCCTTTCGTCGCTGAGCAGCATGAGTCGTGTATTTTTGACAGCCGGCAATGGTGATGCTGCTTTGATCTCCTCTTGGTTTTGATACAAAGGTTCTGGCTCTGGCTGAGGTATTGCATGGGCCTTGTACAATAGGTTGCGCTTCCGGTTCCGGTTCGGGCGTAGATTCAACGGGAGCTACGTGCGCCGGCGATTGCGGTTCACTTCGAGGTGGCGTGGCAACAGTCTCAATCTCAATTTGAGGCACAACATCAGGTGGTGCGATTACTTTTGGCAACGGGGCTGCAGTCTCTTCAACCACAGCAGGAGCCTTCGCGGCCACTGGCTGTGTTTGTGGTTCCGGCTGCTGCTCAAGTACTTCAGTCTTGGCAACTACTGGTTGCGCTGGCTCTTTGGGTATGACAATTGGTTCCTTGCGTGGTGGTGGCGTTTCTGTTACCGGCGATTGCATTTGATTAAATGCGCTAATGGCGTTGCCAATTCCCCCTGAGCGTCCTGTTTGAATGGCTGTGCGTACGCCCTTTGCTGGCGGCGTACGGCTCTCTTCGCCAGAAGGCAAGGGTGTATTCTCAACAATCGTTTGCTTGGCAGCCTCCTCGCGGTCACGTTTGTCTTTGGCCTCGCGCAAACGTTTTTGCTCTTCGGCCCGTTTTCGAGACTCCTCTTCTGAATTCTTGGCTAAGTTTTCAAACTTTGCGCGCAAATTCGAAGGTTTGGCGCCCTCAATGATGGGTTTCGTTTTGTGATCCAATTGACTGGCATGCTTTTGAGGCTTTTCAATGTGATCCCACCCGACGGCAGATTTATCCTTGCGATCTTCCTGTACGCCAAACTTGCCACCAAAGCCTTTTGAATAATCTGAAAATGCATATATGATTGTTTAGTAATTGCAATATGACCAATTTACTATGTAACATTCGTACCCTTTTGGGACTCGTGCTTTTCAACTTTCTCAATGTGATCCCAGCCAACCGCCGACTTATCCTTACGATCCTCTTGCACGCCAAACTTACCGCCAAAGCCCTTTGAGTAATCTGCAACATATTTTTTAAATTTATATTTTGCTTAAGGTATTTTTAGCGTATATCATACCTTTTTGGGATTCATGTTTCTCCACCTTTTCACTATGATCCCAACCAACAGCAGATTTATCTACGCGATTCGTTTGCACGCCGAATTTTCCTCCAAAGCCTTCACTATAATCCTTTTGGGATGCATGCTTATCCACTTTACCTAGATAGTCATGACCAACGGCGGACTTGTCCATTCGATCTTTTTCCACACCGAACTTGCCACCATAGCCATAGCCAGCATTCTGATCCTTTAGTAACTGTTTCTTTTTATCCAAATCTGATTTCTCTGTCTCGGCACGCAACTTGTCCATGCTATTGTTTATGGTTGCATTAATTTAAGAAGACAATAAGACTGTGACCTCAATATGACTCACTCGATGGCTCCACCTCCATCGCGTCCGCTGCCGTCGACTGTCTTTGAGCCCCAACGCTGTTCTTGTTCACTGACATCGTTAACAAAATCAGGATCCGTTTCCCAATCATCGTCCTCGGCACTATTTGTCGCCTGTATTTGATGACCGGCAGTTGCTTTCCACATACTGGCTATATTTTTCTTATCTGCAACCGTAGTAGATAAAAAAGAATAGTGACAGGTTTTTTTCTTTGAAAAATGTTGATAGCACAGGGAGGGGCTTGTACGCCGAATATGAATTGTAGCCATTGTTAAGATCCTTACTTTGTTATATCAATTTCAATTGAAACGTGTACACTAGGAACGATTTGTTGTTTTGTTAAACTTTTATTATTTTTGTACAAAGTCTTAAACAGTGAATTTAAATGCAACTCAATCACAAAGTACTGTAGTTGTTGTTGATGAACCGGTCGCACAATTGAATCGATGACTATCGATGCTTGTTCATTTGAACTGCATCATCGTAAAATCCAGTGTTGAACAATGCTCAAACAAAACAATTTTCTGTAACGGCCATTAAATTCAAAATTGTTTAAATTTATTTATAGTTAATGATAATAGTATAGTTAAGTGATAATTTAATTAGATTGATATCACTATCTTATCAAGACGTTTTTAGCATAAAATCTATTTTGAGATAACAATTTTTATTTAGATTAGTCAGCTTCCAGTGTGACTCATCCATACAAACAAATTACTTGCGAACAACAGAGAGAAGAGATCTTAAACAACAAATGCGAGAGAACTGTGTAATTCCACGTTACTCACAAATTTCATACATATGCATATATAACTGTGTGTATTTTGAGCAAGCTTTCCACAACAGAATCATCAACTATGTATATATGTTTGTCGCGAAGCAACTTAATGACGCAAAAGCTCTTTAATACAAACACTGCTGTGTAAGGGCTGCATTAAAAAACGTAAACATTAGTTGACTAGTGAAAATTATTTGATTATTTAATTATTTATATTATACTAAGACGTATATAAATAACTTAATATGAATTTTTATATTACTAACTGAAAAAGAACTAAATGAACGTAAAGCTCCGTTCCATTGACCACCTGCACTCTATGAACATATAATTGGCTCTCGTATCCAATCGCGCTCTCTTTCAATCTCTCGCTCTCTCTCTGTGTTTCCACCGGATCCGAAAACCGCACGACGCTTTCGGCGCATATAAAATAAGTTGACGAGCGCAAACCGCTTTCAGTATTTATTTCACATCGCTAAGAGCGCGCAGAGCTTAACGGAACACTTTGTACGTACAAATATTGTGAGAATATCAGTTGGTAAATTTTTAGAATTTTTCTTCTATTTTCAATTTTGTTTATTCTGCATTGTGCGACATATACATGTACAAACACATAAATAAACTCACAAAATATATGTTGATACGAGTAATGAGGGTGCTGCGGTTGAAGTCAACAACAATTTGAAGTGAAAGCAATCAAAGTGCAAACAAAGTGTATAAAATAGAAATTTTGGCATTATAAACCTTGGGTGCCGCCTTTACTCAATACATATACACTGTTTTCTTTTGTTTAAACAAATGTACATATAGAAAACTAAATTCTTTCAAAGTAAATCAGAGAAAAAAATTTGCTCGACAGCAAATGGTGACATCATCAAATGTTAAATTGAAGCTGCATAAAACTTTGCGCCGTGCGCTCTTTTAGCTCTCTTGCCATCTCCACTGCCCTAGAAATCTCTCTCTCCCACTCCCTCTCTCTCTGCCATTCGCAGACGCGTGTGACTTTTCCAAGCAAAGATTTCAATTCACTTGCAAATAGTCAATTCACTTGCAAAAGTTGACTTTATCAGCACCTATGCATGCAATGTACCATATAAATGTTTGTATGTACTTATTGTCTGTGTGTGCTATACTTGAGGAATTTAACTTTATAAGAAAGCGGCAAATTGAATTCTGTTTCCATTTTCACTAAGTAGTCACTTAATTTGCTATCTCGTACGATGGGGCCAATCAACTCAATTACTTTCAGCGAATCTGTTTGTGATTACAGTGGAGGCTGATACATATACAACCGCGACCACATTCCAATTTCAAGT
>JAEIFJ010000616.1:0-21185 GCA_018903435.1 Leucophenga varia
TTCACTTTAATGACGATTTTGACTTTTTTTAGTAAAATAATAATAATAATATAAACTATTAGTACATTTAAATCCACAAATTAAAAAAAATTACATCACAGTCGGAAATAGCTGATTTATTTGAAGGGAAGGGAGGGGGCCCGAACATGGATACCCCCGGGCCCTGATTTTCTCTCTGCGGCCTGATTATATACATGATCAATATCCCATTAATTGCAAATGAGTTATGTGTCCTAATGTTACTAAAAACTGTAAAAGTAGGAGTTATAATAAACGATATAAAATTCGAAAATATAGTTAGATTCAATCAGCAAATTCTAGGAATGAAAGAACCATGTGAAACCCACAATGACAAGATAATTTGTAATAAAAATAATTTAGTTCATTTAAGAGACGATAAATGTATCACTTGTTAAAAAACCAAATACCACAATGTAAAATGATAAATAGCCAACACATACCCAACTCTGAAGAGCTGTTCAGCGGCACGCTCCTGTTATACGACTTCGTGGGAACAATCGAAATAGACATTTTGAAAATGCAACTATAAGAGTTGGAAATGACACCTATATCTCAACGACCATGACTCCCGTCGAAGCGACACCACCTCTGTTGCAACTAATGGCAGAGAAAACAAAAGTAGATAAAGTATTATCTCTACAAATATTAAAGGAAGTCAATATAAACAATACAAAGAAGCTGGAACGATTGGTTTCAAGCTGGCACTTTAAGATTGCTTTAGAAAAAAAAAACGCGCGTATTTTTTGTTTATATTTGTTTGTTTGACATGATATGGTAAATCTCCCAAACGGAATTTGACGCTGTGTTTTTTTAGGCTTTATGACCATACACATCACGTAACTTTTCTTCCTCTTTATGTAAATAATTAAATAAAATATGACGGAAATACTCCTTTATAGGCTCCACATTAAAAATTTCGTGCCACAAGTTTTTTTTGTAAGGTACAAAAAATTAGTGAATGTGTGTATTTTGTAGATAAACTGTTGTATGGATAAAAGAAAATATGAGTAAAATGTCTTAATCGGCTGTGATCTCTTGTGCTGTATGATCAGATTTTCCGTGTTTGTGTTTGCGCATACAGTGAGTCACAGCTTATAACAACCATGCGTCTATCTAAAACTTCAACGGTTTGTAAAAGCAAAACTTAATATAAATATAAAAAATTTCTCTTTTATGTTTTACGAAATTATTTACTAATTATTTTATTTTTAATTGTTTTCGTAGTAACTAAAGTAAAAAATTAACAAAAAAATGTACCGGAAAATCGAACAGCTTACTGCAACCAGCTGCTTTAAAACTTTGCGAAGTAGCTGTTGTTTTTTGATTAAAGCCCTTATATTCGCTGTGCAGTCAAGTTTAATTTTAAACAGTTTTCTGCAAAAGATCGCTATGAAAAATTCGTTTGGCAGTATGGGACCCCTTACGAATAGTGAACAGTGAGAACCTATGTTAAATCATTTAAAAATTGACTTTCGCGGAGGAAAAATTGAGAAATGTTTACGCTGTATTGTACAGTCCAAGATAAGGAAACGAATGCTTCCAATAACATTTTTAAGATTATCGAAAATTGCCAACGAAGGAGATGAGTTGAGGAAAGAGTTGCCACCCGGAAAAAATTCGAAGTGCGCTTCGGGAGCATGATTTTATTGGACAAATTACAAAAAAAAACAAAAAAAAAAAAAAAAAACCCAAACCCTTTAAAATAAATTAAAAAAAATAAAAAAACGATTCAGTTTTTTCATATGTGGCGAAGCCCAGGGCAGCAGAGAGAAAATCAGGGCCCGGGGGTATCCATGTTCGGGCCTCTCTCCTTCCCTTCAAATAAATCAGCTATTTCCGACTGTGATGTAATTTAATTAGCGGCGAGGGCAAAACGTACAATTATTACATCTACGCAACTGTCACAAAACGTGTTCGAACGTGCACGACTTTATTTCGGCGTTCAGGACACAGATGACTGAGACCAGTGATGCTTACTGCAGCAACTTCACTTCAAAAGTTTATGGCAAGAGTATAAAGTTGGCATCCCTGAGTACTGCACGGTTGAAACGCAATCGCGCACGCGCGAGAACGTTTTCGAACGAAATATACTGACGATGACTGCTGAAAAGCGCGCGCAGCTCCACAAACCAATAGCGCGTTCTCATTAATCGTTACTCTTCGGGCGTCGTCAATTTAAAATTTAGGTAGAAGGTTATCGCGGGCCCTTCTTAAAACTGCGGGCCCGGGGGGGGAATTTTTGATATCTATATGAAAAATCCTGCGTTGAAATTGTTTTTGATAAAATTAGTAATTCAGCTATTATAGGCCATTAAAGTTTGAAATAATCGCTGGATGAAATAAGATGTACCTGTACGTCAAAATTTGGGGTTGTATTTGTTTATTTTTTTTTTTATTAATTTTTTTTTATCTGTAAAGTAATTTAGTTTTTTTTTGTTTTTTCTTAATTTCTTTTTTTATTTTTGAATTTACTTATGATTATTACTATTCTTTTTTTTTCTTTTGTTTTTCTTTAATTCTTTGGCATTTTCGCTTTTACTTCTTTCCTCCTTAAAAAATACAGTTATTTTTGGCCTGCTTTCGGTGTATGTATGTGGGCAATGGTGTGATGATTATTATTTTTTATTTATGTTGGATTTAGTCTGCTTATTTGTTGAGCTCTATTCAAAATTATGAAAAGCTGCGCCCAGAATAAAGTCCCTGATACGGAAACTCAGCCCCTGAACTGCTTTGGCGGAGATGTTTAATTCCTGACCATACAGGCAATCAGTATCAGAAAAGAAAGTACATTTATTGATCCCTACTACTAGGATGGATATGTTGGGTCGTCAGCAGTATCGTTGTCTGTCGGTTTGTCCATATTGCTGTCACTCATCATAGTTTAATGAGGCTTTTGATTAAATTTAAAAATGTGTCGGCCGGCGTCTCTTCGGTTTCGAAGCGCTGAAAACATTATTCCTGGAACTCTCCCCAAATCATACCATGATACGTGGAAACAAGGCCTTCAAGCTTACACAGCCCATCGAAAAACCAAAAAGGTCGCGTACGGGAGTAGAAGCGGAACACTGGGGAAAAACTTCTCCATAGGATAAGGAATTCGTTGTCCATTAAGTCAGTTGAGAAATAAAAAGGATAAAGTACATATATGTACGGTCAGTAGATGCTACACACTGTGTGTGTGTGTGTGCGTGCGTGTGTGTGTGTTTGCTCGAGCAAACGTCTAATTCTCTAAAATGTGAAATTTTACAATCGCCTAGCGCACATCTTTACCTCCATCCGCCAGGCGCTCCCACGACGCAGCATCAGCTTGAGAGATGTTGCCGTTGCCGTTGCCCGGACAATCCGCACCACACCGCACCGTACTTGCTGTCCCCTCGCCTTACCTCCACCCCCTGCCTTGTCGAGCCTTTGCAACCAAAGCATCAAGTCGTCTGTCCCGTCTCAGTCCCAGGCAACGGCGCGTTGCTTGACCAGAATCCCATGCCCATACCATCCATGCCCCGCCATGCCATGCCACGCCACGCCACGTTGCCAGTCCGTGGCAACTGCCCACAACAAGTCCGAAGTCCGGCGGTCCCCAATCGCGCCGAACTCCCACTCACGTACTATTTGCGGCATCGTTCGCTATATGGCACTAACACAGCGCCATTCGCACACACACACACATAGCCTACGTTCTGGTCGACCCACACACACACACACACACAAACACACAGACTCACTCTTATCCTTTTCACATGTCGCAAGTAGTATGCAAACAACATTTTGCAGAAACAGTTCGTTCCTTGGTCTTCGTTTTATCTTCATGGCAGACCCTTACTTATTGTGGGACTGACCAGCGTTGTTGCCATCGCCATCACACCGTGCCCCCCTATATGCCAGTGTGTGTGTAGATGTGCATGTGTGTGTGTGTGTGGATGTGGAGCTACTGCTTTCGAAGCCTGATTCAGCTACAGCCTCAGCCTCAGCCACAGCTTCGTGTGTGTCGCCGGTGCTTCTAAGAGTAAATGCTTAGTGTGTGTCCATGTGTGTTTGTGTGTGTGTGTGTGGATGGGTATATGTGTGTGTGTTAGTTGTTAGGGGGTGATTCTGCTGTACGTTTGCTTGTGTTTGTGCAGATGTCCGCTTCAAAATTCGCATACACAGCAGTGGTCAACTATGGAAATTATCGATCGACTCGCCCCTGGCGCCAGGTGGTTGGGTGCTATGATGGAAACGTGGTGATGGCGACAGCGAGGACGGCAACGGCTACGACGACGATGACGACGACGACTACAACGACTACGACGACGACGAAGGCAGAAGGCAGAAGCAATCTGCGCTGCGCCGCAAGTTGCTGTAGCATGTGTGGATCCATCGTCGTACAAGTACCCGCAGTGGCAAGGCGAGTGGGCAAAGGGATTCACATTCAAGCTAAATGGCAAGAACGTTGACGGCAACAGCGGCTGACTACGGGACGGTGGCCGAGGTGGAGGTGGAGGCGGAGGAGGAGGCCGAGGCAGAGGCAGCTAAGAGATGCCCAAAAAGAAATTGCGGACATTTACATTATGTGTCCGTGTGTGACTACCTAGTACGTCGGCCATGGGTCTAGCTGGGCTGGCTGGCTGGCCTGGCTGCCTGGCATGGCATGGCCAAGTGGCAAGTGGCAAGTGTGTGCATGAGCCTGACCGTATGTGCTTCCTGCACACGAGCGCACACAGAGAAATATCCGTGGCTCGCCTGCCCAACGTCTGATGGTCTGTTGTGTCCTCTTGTACTAGTTCAGGTCCGTTCCGAGGACCGCATGTGCCGCTGTCCCACTGTCCCGCCAGCCCGCCATCCCGCTCTCCAGAGTGTGTCCAGTTGGCCAGTTGTCCAAACGTCGCTAGCTTGCTGGTGGTTCGGTCTGGTCCTAGGCATTGAACTCGGAAGTCTCTGCATCTACATCAAAGTACAAAGACTAACGGGACGGGTTCTTGTCCATGGATGGACATAGTTGGGAACGCTGGGACGCTGCGACGCTGCGACGTTGGGAGCCATAACAACAAGGCGGCGGGCGAAGGAAACGAATGACTAACGAAGGAAATTGCTGATATTGTATGGAGCAAAAAGTTGTGCATGTCTGTCTCTGGCAACGGCGCGCTTTAGTTTTGACAGCACCTAGAATAGCTCACACTGCCCAGCCCAATCTTCCCCCACCACCCGTCCCTCCACTTTGCCTCCTTCATATTTCAATATGTATATGAACACGTATGTGTGTGTGTGTGTGTGTGTGTGTGAGTGTGCAATACATGCCAAGCTGGCAGAATTCAAATACACACGTACATGCACGTCCGTACACGTATGTGCAAAGGCACCGACATTGCAAGCCGTCGTTGCTGTACAGCTGTGTCCGGCGTCTTGCCTTAGCTCACTCGCTCACTTCCATTTCGATAGCCAGAACCGACCAATCCTTTCCCCCCTCCCCAACCCCCTTCTCTTCACAACAACCTCCTCCTCACAGCTGTAGAGCAATTATGCAACTACAACGCACAACGAAATGAAAGATCCCTGCGAAGTAGCAAACGCATACTTACGCTAGACGAATCCCAGCATCCATCCACGGCAAATGGGATGTGTATTAGACAGCACGAGGCGTGGCACAGCACAACCTTCTTATGCCACAAAGCTTTCATATATTGTGCGTTAGTTAGTTTCTTCGAGCACATAATGCATGTAATTGGAGGAGAAGGGAAGGCATAACTTCGAATGCTGATGAGCTACTGAAGAACTTTTGTGGATTATAAAGCAACCTAACTTAAAACCTATCCCAAGATATGAACAAGAACTATGAGAAGTCTAGAGGAGCTCAACAAGACATAGTTATGCCTTAACTTTTAAAGAGAATTTGTAAAGAAAACTTCAAGTTGATAAACAAATTAAACAGCTCTTTAACAAAGAAATATACATTAAGGTATTTGTTATTTTTTACTAACAAATTATTAGTTTTTTTATTATTTAAATAATTGTAGGTACAATTCTCACTCATCAAATATACTAAGACCATCGTCAACGCTTTCTGTACAAATACATAAAGTATACGGTACATTATATTATATATCATAAGAGATGCTAGAGAAGTCTTAACCAACTGAGTTAGGCTATAGTTGTTTTTTATGCTTAAAGTTTAAATTTTAAATTCTTAATTTTATATTTTAATTCCTAAAACAAAACAAATTATAAATTATAATTTTTTAATATTATATTTTCAATTTTTATACAAAATTCTTTTTTAGTCGATGTTAAATAAATAAATAATTAAAATAACAAGACTAATAATGTTATTAAGCAATAATGCAGAATATAAAAATGTTAATGGAACTTGATAATAGTAAAAACTTGAGTAATGAAGAAATTAATGATACTGCGGTGCCCAAAAAAATTATTAATAAAATAAGGCCACAAAAGCTATTCATCTTATAATCAAAGATTAAGGCTACCAAGTATATATTGTTTGTGATATCAGGTTAGGTTTTCCATAATATCAGCTTTATTATGTCCAAATATATATGTATTACATACAATAAATACTTATATTTTATCTATCAATCGTTGACTGCGAGTCAGCTCTAAAGATGTTACCTAGTACCATATTTATTATTCAATTGATCAAATAAAGATTTATATATCTTATCTCTATATCATAATATACTGCATATTTGCCACCATCTCTGCATGAGCAAAAGTGAAAAGCAAAAGTGTGGCTCGCTTTTTCTGCGCAGATTTGCGCGCGTGCAACAATGTTTGCCAATTAAACTGTTAAGCTGTGGGAAATAGAAACATGCCCAAAAGCCAAAAATGCAGCAGAGTTAGCGTGGAAAAAACGGCGTTTTTGCGCGCTGTTCGCTGTGTGCTGTGTGCTGTGCACTGTGTGGCAGTGTCAAAAAGCAACAAACATTCGAGAACACACATCACAGGCACTTTGCACGTCCATACATGCCTAATCGGCGACAGTATCACATGACGGCCAAGAGGACACACATCTACATCTAGCGCGGGACGCCACATGACGCTTGCACACTGCACAAGAGGCGAGAGAGAAATCTCTGTATAGTGGTTCCAGCACCGATGCAGAGGCGCACAACGACACGGAGGCGGAGTTGGAGGTGGGGGCGAAGCCAGTGGCAGAGGAGTGTATGGCTGCAGCAGAAAAAAACAGTCAAGTGCATCAAGCTGCATGCCACTGGGCAAACAAGCGGTTTCCAACTGACTGCCTAATCCCCTTAAACGGCGCGGCCTGCTTGCCGCCATCCAAGCTCCGGCGTTTTTTTTCTGCGCTACGTAGCGTGGCCCCGCCGTAAGAGTGGAAGTGCTTAGTGAGCTGTGTGACTGTGTGACGGGGCGCAGTTTTTGTTTTACCGCAATTTTGGCGCATTGGCGAAAGGCAGTTGGCAGAAAAAGAGTCACTTGATTGACCTTCGGCTGCAGTTCTTTCTTTTTTTCCCTTTCCCTCTGCATCTCCTTCGCCTGCCCTTGTCCTGCCTTCAGTCATGGGGCATCATATCACGGCAGTTGCCAACTAAATTTCCATATGGTGCAATTTTGATGCGTGCTAACGCAAAAATGCCGTTATTCATGGCGACCGCCACCAACAAGATTTTTTCGCATCCTGTGCATGCATCGTCTGTTTTTGTTTCTCTTTTCTTGCCTCGCGAACCTCTCGAAAAGTGAATTTTTTTCGCCTCGCACCGAATGCAACACCTTTGGCGCCAGCAGCAATGGTAATGTCAGCAGCCATTCAATGCGAGTGCGCGCTGCTCCTGCTGGTGTTGCAAGAAAAAAGGCTGGCATTCAACAGCTGCCACAGGCAGTGAAACTGATACAGGATACTGGCGCCAGTGTCAGCAACAGAAGGTGCCTGTGGAAAGGAGGAGGCGAAGCAGGAGGTGCCAACTGAAGTCGTTACAGCATAGTGTGCGAAGCTGGATATAATCTTGGATCCTTGTAGCGAGAATTTATGTAAGGAGCTGATTAGTTTACTTTGGCTTGATTTCCAAGGGCTATTAGTAGTGAACCATATTTTAGAGTCTTTATGTGATGTTTATTTAATGTTATTATTACACGAGTTTCATTTATTCTCTTAGAACCGAAAGATGAACTCAACCTCTACTCATAAAATAAAATTAAAGTTAGCTTCGATTATTGTCAGAACTTAGAAAGTTATTCAACTCTTTTAAAGCTGACTCTCCTTATATATAATATATTCATCGATTACCTTCATTCCACATATTTAAAAATTATAAAATACAAACAATAAATTCCATACATTTCATTCCGTACATTTCCATACTATGCTGTAATATATTCAGTCCAAATCAAAGGAACTTTAGTATGTACTTTAACTAATTTAATGAATTCATTCTCCACTGTTAATTCACATATTGCAAACTTCATGAATACTAAAAATCAATTAGTTATATACTCGTATATACATAGATTTCATTCCATGCATTTCCTCACTATGTTGTAGTAGATTCCGTCACATTTCAAACAAATTCAAGTATTTACTTTAACTATATAGAGACATAAATCAATTGAATGACCCACTCATGCCGAATGACTTACAAATACAAATGTGCCGACTCTCTTAAGTGTTACGTATACGCTTACACACTCCTATATATTTTAATGTGCTTGGCCCTCTGCTGCGACCCAAATGAGAAAAACTTGCTTCGAACGTCTAGGGTTTGGCTAAATTCTTTTGCGCTTAAGTCTAAAAGTTTGCAAGGTCAAAAAACTTTGCAGTCGCTTTGTAAGTTGTGAAAGTCAGTAAATAAAGTATTCGAATGCAGACGTAGACATAGACATACTACTACTTCTACTCATACTATCACAACACTATGAACAATGCGAACTATGCCAGTGCAAGGTCTGGCCAAGTAACAGTTAGTAATCACAAGTGAAGATGTCGAAAGTGATAAACACACATTTTAAATGTGGACTTAAGAATCAAAACAGTCAAGTGTACTTGTTTTATGAGCTTCACTCAGTAAAAAGAATTCAAATAGATTTTATTTGAATAGATTGCGAGTTCATTTAGATTCGTTTCAATTCATTATGCAACGGGAATTTCATAGTTTATTAATTGTATATTAATACATATTTATCGTTTTTTCGATAACTGCATCCAATTAAAAATAATTTGGTATTTTGATTATTTTTATTAAAGCCAAACCTTAAAAAAATTAACATAGAAGACAACCCTAAATAAATGTATGTTATGTATATATATTTAGCTACATATGTATGTCAAGCAATTAGCAGTTGCATCCCTCATCCTTTATATGCAAGTGTCTCATTTCAATCCTTCCTCTAGAGCATTTCATAACGTGCTTTCATTTCGATGAGCTTCAGAATAAGCTGATATCACCATAGTTACCGCACGCATCACGATGGAATGACCTGTTGTCCAGCGGGAACGAGCTCAGCTTCAACTGCCACCACGTGTGGCATGTAAAATGTATGTCAAATTTTACAACTTGAGTGCGCAAATTTTGATTACACTAGTAACCCTATTTCTCGAAAAAAAGTTAGATTTAACTAAACATAATATTCTAATAGGGGTGACAGGTTCGCTCGCTCGCTGGCGCGGTGGCGACATCGCTCTTTTTTGTGCGCCGCCATGGACGTCCGTCGACGACCTTCTTTCAGGACATTCGAGGGCTTAACGAACCTTTGCCAATCTGTTGACCACTCTACGTTTGTATGTGTATGTTCCATTCTCTCTATATACCTGACATGAGTAGATGTATGTGCTGGCACTCACATATCTTATAATGTTCATTTGTTATTGTTTTACATAGAGCGTACCTACTAATATGCCGCTTCACTTGGGCTGTATATACTTGTCTATATAAGTATGTATGTATTTTTAATGAAAGTTACCACACCATACATACACATTTAGATATGTATATGTATGTGTGTGTATGGGCATCTGTATGTTTGCCTATGTGTGCGCATAATATATTCGTAATAACATTTTGGAAACCCAGTCGTAAGCATTTTTCAGCCGTTTCATCCCTTTTCTGGACACTTTGGGCTCACGGCCTCACCACGGGATGGCAGTGGGATGGTGTGCGTGTGTTCCAACACCTCGCGTGCATTTGTCCAGCCTCCACAAACCGCATCTATCACAAATTTTAGCTGCTGGCAAATGTTCTACTAGTCCGCTCTGAGCCGGTCCGGTTTGGGCCGGGATGGACCCGGCCGGTACGCTGCGGTCCGGTCCGGTATGGTTCTGTTTCCCCCGCTACCGTTCCCCTGCTACGGTACGTCCCGTTGCTGGACCCGTTCCCTGCCCCTGTCCAGTTTGGGTCGACTTGACAGGCCTAACGACACGGTTGATGGTCCAGCGACTCAGTAACGCGCATACCCAAATCGCACCGCACTCTGAGCAATTATTAAACGAGTCGGTGGCACGTTAAATTCTGTCCACTTTGGACACGGGCCTGGGCGTGTGTGTTATTAAATGTGCGTGTGTGTCTGTGTGTGTGCGCCGGAATGGACATCGCAAGTTTGTTTAACAACAAGCAAAAAGGGTTTGTTTTTAATGCCACCTCCGCACATGACACAAAATATAGGCCTCTATCCCACATTGTATGTACCTAGATACATATATAAACATTAAAGTAAATATATAATTAAAGAGAGGCGGACTATATACTGCGTGAAAACTATTACAAATGACGGCAGGACATATAAGTCCAATGGATGCTGGACATCCACTTCAACCTCCCACGTCCCCCAAGTTCCATCCCCGTTCTTTTATGGGTAGAGAAACATTTCGAGTGCCACTAACTGTACCAATTTGGAGTTAATTAACGTTTTTGAGTGAAGCATATATAACGATATATACAGAGATATACAACCATATATTATAGCATATATTCGTGATATATATTCGTCCAAGTATAGAAGAGTTAACTTGTTTTGATTTATTTGCCTTCGTACTGACCACATCAATGCAGCTGTTGATACTGTTCGGAAATGCTTCTATTCCATAATCCATTAGAGTCTGATTCTTGAGCCTCAGTTTGTCACAGCGAAAAGTGACATCACGTCATTTGTAAGGATTATGAGCGTGCATAAGCAAATTACTACTTAAAAATTCATATCCAAGATTCCGGATCCGGACCCATTTCCTTTGATTACCTTGCAATGAGAGTGTGATGAACAAAAAAAAAAAAAAAAAAACAACTAAGAAGAAGACCGGTATCAACCGGCCTTTAACCGTTATGTGTACAATATATTTATCTTGCTATTCTCAAACCGGACACAAATTACCAGTGAAACAGCGAAGGATTGGGAGATAATAAGCCCCTTTTCTCACGAAACGTTTTGTTACGGGTAGCACATGCCATAACGGATCCGCTTTCGGGCCATGCATGGACATTCATTGACGCCATGCCGAACGTTGATGAAATCGGCGTTGTAAGCATGTAACGATGACCTTTGCCCCTTTGTTTACCCATCAAGCATAGACCGAGCAGAAGAAGTCCCGCCGAAATTGATAAAGAACACCCCAAGAATAAGGGTTATTTACACAACATCACAACGGGAACAATGTCTCATGTTGGACGCGCGTTTTATAATGAATATCTCTGCGAGGAGACAAGCTGGAGAACATGTTTGAAATGTCTTCAGATCTTGGTATTGTCACAATGGTTTTACGCTTCTTTTGGTATATTGTTCTATAGGCAATAACAAAACAGTTAATTCAAATTATTGCATTCGCAATCGAAGCTGCCTTTGATAAACACAATATTAGGACATAGAAGATTTGTATCTGATAAGTTAATTATGAAATTTAACAATCACATTCCCATTTTGCATTCTTTTTTCCCGTCAGAGTAGGACTGCAAAGACATTATAAGACAAGTCAAGTAGCTGGTCGATTGGTATATAAATATTTGTATGTTTCAATTCAAATTTCTATTTTCCATTCTTAGTATATTTAAGTTACTAAATATTTAGAAACATCTTTAAATGAAACATTAAACCTCATTTTAAATCGTTCGTAACAATTTGACTGACGCCTGTACAAGGCATCTTCCTTGCCTTGATGATACAGATGTGATAAGCTATGGCATTTTTGCCCTAAAGCATACTCTTTCCTCTTCCATTCGCTTCCAAAGTTAGCAATCTCGTCACAAGTCTAGTGTCAGCCTGACAAAGGTCAGTGAAAATGTCATTGTGTACGATAAAAGTAACATTTCCTTATAAACACGCAGAATGGAATGGAATCAATTGTGAACTATTCAAATAATTCATCAAAAAATGAGTAAGCCAGCACATCTCTGACACATGTATCCGTTGTAAATAATATACTAAGCACTTCAACAACAAATAAAAATTGATTAACTTATTACTTTCATGACACTTCGGTCCATATTCCAGATATCTTATTATCAATTTCAATGAAATATTTAAAAAATGTGGCTTAATCAAACGTTCACCAAACCCAACAATATAGTATCATCTTCAATAGTCTTCTTAAGTTATCCGAATACGCTTTACATTAAACTGTATAAATTCTTATATTTGAAGCAATTTCTAGAAAGGGCTTAACTTTAGTACACCCTTTGGAAGCTTTGGTATAGGGTGTGAAAACGCCATAATGACAAAGGTCCGGAGATACTTTGATGTCTGCAAGGACAAAGAAGTAATAGACCAATGGGCAACTGTAAAAGAAATGTGCAAACAAAAACAATTTTGCCGAAAGACAAAAAAAGTGATTTTTTTCGCAAAGATGTTCGTTTCCATTTGCATGTTTATAGACAAAAAAATATGAATTTGAATGTACATAGATATGCGTCTATATATATTCTACTTTTGTGCGACATTGTACCAAAGTCTTTCAGTCTGTGTGAGTGTTTTCTGTGTGCATCTGCATTTCGATGGTATAAAAAAGAGGACAAAAATGTAGCCCAGATTTTAATAAGTTGCATACACTCACACACACACACACAGACAACAATCAAACATAGAAGAAAATGTCCAGCTAGAAGATATCCTAGGCACCTCCTCATAGCCGATTTAGTCATGGTTACATAAATCGGTGTGGGGCAGCTTAGTATTTGTTAGAACAAAGCAAGCGCAGACAACAACAGTCGATGAAGGAGCTCGTAGAAACACAGACTATTCTTGTAGTCCGACTGATGAGATACCTACTGCATATGATATGCATATGATGAGCGATGCAAAGAATTCAAAGGTTAATTATATTCGCGATCGCGAATAACCAAGTGACGCAATTAACGAACACAAAGCGTGTTTAAAGGAGCCAATGAGCGAGATAAACCCGCGCTATGCGTCGCGTTGCTACCTTAACGCGATTTGCTGCATGCGGCAAAGCGGCAGCCCGCGGGCATGCAACTAATCTGATTGTAATTGCTGCGTGCTAGAGAACGACGAGGAAACCGTGTTGAGCACGCAAAACGCAAAGAACTTCTTTGAACCTCCAAAGGTTGCGAGTATCTGCAGAGCCAATTATTCAAACGCGATCGAGATGCGATCCAATATAAATTGGCTTTCGAACTTAATGTGCATAAATACAGTGTAAGTGCAACATGATGACAAATTAATGCAACCCTATCGGAATATACACTTCATTTCAAGAACTATCTATTCAAATCTATGTAAATACCCACAAACATACACATATTTAAGAAACATTTATCGGCTACTCACGACGCGTACACGCAAACCATAATTAAGGTACTATCCGCAATGTTTGGAGTACAAAGTGAATCGCTTAACCTGCTGCTGCAATTGTCAATCATATGTTCGAAGGATGTCAGGCACATCGGGTTCCATTGATGAAACTATTTTTGTATAAATAATGCAGTACCAGAAGCCGCAATTGCGAATATCGACATCTTCTCTAAATGTATCCAGAGAGCAAAGCGAAACAATTATGAGTGACCGGTAAGGGCAGATACTTGCAGATGCAGGAAAGAAAGAGTATGTACTATATAATGGTTCATTTTGGCGATCAGTTACGATCATCCGGGTTACGAGGCGTCACAAAATTGACAGCGGTTTGATGCCGATACTGTTGATATGCCCAGAGGTTCGGTTTTTAAGTAATTTTATCCTCATCCAGAATGCCACGAAGATGTCCACCAGCACAACGAACGCCGCATGCGATGCCGACGATGTGGACGATGCATGCATATAGAGACCAGCCAGGCTTGGTCGGGCCTGGCCTGGCCGGGCCTGGCTGGATTGGCTGGCCGGATGGACGACATGAATGCATGGGAGCAGTGTCAGTCGCGTAATCATCGTAATAATTCGCTTCAACTTCAACCGTTGGCAGCAGCAGCAACGAGAAGTCAGGCGGAAATTACCAACACGCGATATTTAATTTTACCGAAAGGTGAACCAATAATTCGTCTGCGGCTGCGGCTGCTGTTGCTGCGGCTGCGACTGCGGCCTCTGCGACGGCTGTTGTTGCGAATCGGTTCGGTTAGCGAGTCTGCATATACTCTGTTTCGAACTTTTGCTGGCATTGGGAGCACACAAAGTGTACTTTAGAAACTGCGTGATCTAAGCTTAGTATTGAGAACATTTAAAATTTTTATTTCGCATTTCAACAATCATAACTTCGCCGAATTCAACAGAATATTAGTTTGCAATATCATTTTGTTATAGACATTTCCTCCTTTAAGATTTGACATCTAAATTACAATTTAACCACTTAGATAAACCTAACGGTTCTTTGTTAAAAATCGGCTTTAAACAGTTGTTGTTTTCCTTCGGAAAAAAATATTGATGGACCCCATTTTTGCCCTTTTTATTCAGATGTGTTAAATTCTTCCTTCCTCCCTTTGACAAACTAAAATTTTGTATTGTTTTGAATTGAAGACTTATTTTTTTTATTGAAATCGTTTGGACTAGTCAAAAATTTCAATAACATCGACTATAATAAAAAAATTTAGTTTTTAGTTTTTCAAATTTTATGAAAGTTAACCACTTTCTCCAATAAATTTTAAATTCCCTTTAAAAAAACGTTTTCAATTATATTCGAAATTGATGTATTTTGAATCTCAGTTGTATTTAATTGTTATTTAGTATTTTACTTACAAAGTACAGACATAGGTATTTCATTTAATGAAATCAAAATTAAACAAATTAAATGTACTAGTTTACAGATATGCCAGATAAATTTAAGCTATTTGTAATATGACTACAACTTCTTATGCATGTAAATTTATTGCATTTGGTTTTTATACACAGTCAACGATAATTGTTATATGACATTGAAAATGTTTAGTATTTAGTTTGAGTTTCATTAAAATACTTATTGCTTTGATAAAATTTAAAGATTATACTCGCAATTATTATCTTGCCCTTACTAAAATTGATTATGATAAAATCTAATTGTTTATTTACGCTTTAGGAGACCCGATACATCTAGATAATAAATTAAAAACCTTTGCAAATTATCTACAATATGAGTGAGTGAGGCATTAAATTGACTATTGCTCCCCATCGCTGTGTACCGATGTACTCGACGTACTATTCTTATCGGGACTCTGCGATCTGCTGTTTATGGAACTGGAGACTTTTGAGGCACAGGAGCGCACAGACAAATCTTCCGGTTCACTGTCGTAATAGCTCTCCTCCGACGACTCACTATGACTAACTAAGGGACTGAGGCGTTTCAGCAGATCATTGCCAAAGTTGTGAGCATCCTCAGAAGGATTTGTTATCGGCAATCCTGGAGTGACTGCGGCAGGTCCATTTCCTGGTTGAATAGAAGCGGCAGCTGCGGCGAAAGCAAAGAAATTCAAACTTGCGCTGAACATTTTGCACCAATCCAGCAAAGCTCCGCCTTGACCGGAATCAGCATCTATCACAGGCGGAGTCGAAAGCAAAGGCGTCTGGCCTAGGCGTGTGGGTCCGAAAGTCGGTTGCGAAGACGGAGTGGAAGACTCGGCAGAAGTTTGTGTACTCTGAGCAGCCTCTACTTCGGAGCTCGATGGTATTGTTCCGTCGATATCATTATTGTTGTTATCGTTGATGAATTGAGATTCAGTTGGTGATGGCGATTGCTTGGCTGGGTCCTTTGCCCAATTTTTGACACTTAGCAAGGGACAGTTATATTTCTTTGATTCCTCTGCCACCTCCATCTGTGGCTGTGCAAGTGTGACCGACTCATCCGACTTGGGGTTAGCTTCAGTGATATTTGGATGATCCACCTTGGGTGACAACTTTGAATTGAAGAGCGCCAATAAGTTTAACTGATGCACCATGTTGTTGGTTGAGTAACCCGCTACGGCGGAGACTGGATCTGTTGGATTCGCAGAACGAACATCGGGCAGAGGATACTGAATGGATTCCTTGTGCAGACCGCTTCGTTTGAGGAAGTCAACCAGTGCAAACTTCTCCAGCAGCGCCTCATTGTGCGAGGCATAGTCCATTGGTGGAACGGGAAAACTAGCGAAGCCAAGATCTTCGTAGCTCGGCATCGTGGCAAACTTTGGCGGCAGTAGCTGAAGCTCGAATTTGGCGCGTTTTTCTGGCGGCGTGTCCAGGCCGCCAAGTCCCAAGCTGTCCGATCCCAGTTGGCGACACATAAACCGTAGTTTTTGCTCATTTTTACACCAGCCACGTAGCGTCGATTCCGGCACTCCGATATCTCTTGAAACACTTGCTTTAGTCTCGCCATTGTGGATACGCTGAATGGCTCGCACTTTGTCGTTTGGCGTGAGATTGCGAAGCGGACGCTTGCCACGTGTACTCATGCGAATGTTCATATGCTGATAAGCCGATATATCCATGTTTGATAGGTGATAATACTATTGTTGTCAGATTATTACAAATTGTTCTTTTGTGTTTGTTTTGTTGCAATCAACGAGCTTTAGGCGCGACTCTGGTCATTCATTACGGACCAAGGCAGTGTCTTCACTGTGTTTTGCGATTTGCGTGTTTCGGGCTGCGGGTTGCGAGTTGCGAGTTCTGCGGCAACTGTTGTTCACTCTTTGACTTAACAGAAGGATGTGATTTGCTTTCGCCAAGCCTTGTCCTATCGAAGCTTTGGCGCTGCGAATGGAACTGCGGCGAAGAGAGGCAACGTACACGGATAGCACACACATACACACCCTTACACGTATGTACATATACGTGTACATGAGCACGCAAACTTCTCACTCACTCATACGCACATGGCCCCCGAGAGAGAGCAACAAGAAATGCCTCTCTTTCTGCTATGCACCCTCTTTCTCTCTCTCCCTCCCCTTTGGGTGGGAGAAACAAGAATATTGCGAGAGCAGCGTGCCATCACAACAACTTGTTACTCTTGTCATCGCAGGAATTCCGCTTCGCGCAAGCTCAGTTTAAAAAAAGAAAAGGTAAACCAAAAAGGACTAGAAATTCAAACTCTTTTGTTTGCGCTCTCTCGCTCTTACAGAGCACTTGTCGCAGTCGGACTTAAGAGATGGACTGGACTTCTCGGGTGCATTTGATTTGATTTTCCTTAATTTCTTCATTCGACCTCACTGGACACAGTTTGAGAATTCATTTGCATACACACCAACAGCCGACACTGCACACCCTAATTGTGGAAGCAGGAATGCGCTATGATATCATCGTTTGATCAAATATAATAATTAATTTAATAACTAAATAAACACTTCAACAAATCAATTCGTGTCGATTATATTGCTTCAAAATCTAAATATTGTTGCCCAAAAAAAGTATGCCATAAATAATATTACTATTGATAAGGACAACGAAGCGCACCAAGCCAAGTATGCAGCAATTTTTAGTAACGAAAGAAAGTAAAACGAAAAAGAAATGATCGGCAATAGAAAATATCATTAAAAAAATAAATAAATAAATAAGAAAAATATAAAAAAAAAAAAAAAATAAATGGGTTTAGAAAATTAGGAACAAGCAAACTAGTTAATAATTGCTGGCAAACATCATAAGACTTACAGTAGCACAAAGATATAAATTACTGTGTACAAAATACACAGCTACTGACCAATCGTTTGTCCGTACTCACAGAGATCTTTTACTATTCGTTTATTCTAAGCAAGTTTTATTAGCCCACTTATCACGCTTTTATTGTTTGTAACTTCGTTTTCGAAAAGAATATATGTATACATATGTACAGTACATTATACGATTACGAAATAAAAAATGATCTATAAACTAGAGACATGAGTCTTAGGTAATAATACCATTTTTAATTTTAACTATTACATTGTTGTTGTTCTTGGCAGTAATTGTATTTGTAATTTCTTGAATATGTTCTTTATGTTCGTGTATAATTTGTGCACCTCTGATTGACCTGTTTAAAAAGTAAGTAAAAACTAACTCAAAGCACCGTTATTCTCCCATTCTCAATGAGTACAGCGTAAATCAAATTATTATGGAAGTCAGTACGTGATTTACACACACACATATATAGATTGATATATGCACGCATTAAGATTCTAAAACAAAAACTAAATAAAAATAAATATGTATTGTAGTAAAGAAAGTAAGATAAAGAGATAACTCGACATTATAATCGAAAGTCGCCCTTGAAGTTGAGACGTTTAAAATTTAATATTCTTTGGCCTTAATGCATTCCTTATTTGAATAGAAAATCTTTAATCGGTGCTTTGTGAATTCATTAAATTTGATACGTATATACAAGTATCTATGTACAAAAGGTTTTCATTTCAATATACATATACATATATAGACCTTACATAATTCAACAAATTTATTTATATGTTATATAAGTATAGATTAATTGTTAATAACTTATAGATAATGATCCCATTTGACCAATGCAGCGGCCTTCCTCATCGAAACTGGCCAAAGTCAGTCGTGACAATTTATTGCATAATACTCCATTACCGTTATTCTGAATGGGATTTGGTTCTAAAAATTAAAAAATTGTTGTTATACGTATGTTAAAAATGTTTTGAATTTTATTTTAGTTACCATCATGAAAATGTTCAGCAGAGTTTCCATCTTGTTTACGTTTTTTAAGTTGCTCCGTAAAATGGGATATCAGTGCGTCAATCATAGCTGCCTGTTTGGAGAAGACTTGCACCAACTTGGATATTTGAACGCCATTTTCAACTGCGTCAAACTGTAAATAGAATATAGAGATTAGAATATATGTACTTATTTTATCTTATAATTTGTACCTTACCAACCTGCAAAAATATACATGTAAGACACTCGGGATCATCACTGGCACTTGGCTTTGCATAATCCCATGACATATCCTCATAACGAAGGCCCAACAACAACGTCTTTTGTGAAAATAAACAAACTTATAAATTAGAATTCACAATTTATAATTGGCATAGTGGAACTTACATTCTCGTAGCAGTCTATTATAAAAACTCCTCGCTCGTTTACAGCTATCAAAACCTCCATATCTCTTTTGGTTAACTAATGACATGATTCCCCGTACAGGTTGTTCCATTTGTCCATAGAAAAAGGCCGCACTTTATAGGTAAAATAAAATGACAATTCGATAGTTAATGGCTGTAATTGTAGCTATGGCACTTAGTATGTCTCAGCTTACCCATAGAAAGGAAGTGCCCAGCAGAACTCCAAATATTTTCGCATTAATTTCCGAGTTGTAGCAGTCTGTGGCACTCGCTTGTACTGTTCCAGAAGCTTAACTTCTGCAGAATTCTTCTGGCTAATGGGCAACCATAACCAGTGTGAGCTCTTTGCAACGTGTTTTGGTAGAAATCGTGATTGGTTTTCCCTGTTGATCAAATGGAAATCATTATTAGAAGATTCTTCTTAGCTCCTCAGTTTTATTAATCAAGTGCAGTCGGTTTCAACTTAAATACTCACCTGAAAAATCCTATTGTGTGCGTGTGAGGGTTGTATGGACCCAGTTCGATTCTTGCTTGAATGCCACCAAGCATTAGCGAATGCACAGGCTCCATGATGTATCGTCCATTCAGCACATAATGCTTCGCTTCCTCGTAGAGCAGTTCCACAATTCGATGGTCCCTAAAATTTAAATGAATATTAAGTTTCAGACAACTCAAAAAGACTTTTTCGTAACATACTTGATTTTTTCCTCGTCTCGTTTGGAAAAGAATACGTTTCGCTTAAGAACAATCATGGGTTCATCAAATTTGCGTTCAATCGGATTGCCACTGCTGAATTTTTCTAGTAAGGCTGACCACGCTAATCTTACTATGTAGGGGCAGTGATGGGCCTTCAGTTGCATTTCCAATAGGTTGCTGGTCATCCACAGTCCAAAAATACTTTGCGCGAGCAACTTATTCGAGATTCCCAACTCTTCGCATCCCAACGCCGCTGCCAGCATCACTTGTGAAGGACACTGTGCAGTACCTTCAATCTCCATGTGTACAGCTACTCTCGACATCAAGTACACACAGGTTGGAATGACCTACATATTATAAAAAGTATTTGATTAGATTTGTGCTCAAAATCTTTTAGATTGTCAAATAAGTAGGCTTACGTTTTGTAGAGTTCGGGGCACCATTGGATTGGGTTTAGCTGCATTTGAAAATGCCGATGATGAGTTTCCTCCATGTATCCGTTTCGATATCGTGGGATTCTGTTGAGCGTCCGTGTTGTTGCCACATTTTTGTTGAACTGGTAGAAAATTTGAAAGATTACCTGATCATCATCAGATAAACCAACTTTAAGTATTGGGAAAGTGGGAGATAGGTTTATAAGGCATAGTTACCAGTTGGACTGCGGACTCCAGTCAGGGGACCCATCGAATTTCCGGTATTTATGATATTGCCGCTCATGTCGGTAATTTGCAGACCACTGTGGCACGGCTCGTTAGTCGACATCGACATTGCCGTAGCAACCTGAGCCGACGTCATGCACTCACTGTCGTTTCGAGCAGCGCTCACGACACTGGATACACTTGCCGATGATGCAAAGGTACTGCCCACAGCTGTCTGAATTTGGGCGGTGGTGACCACACGATGTACGGTATACATCACGGGTGGAACAGGCACATTGACGGGAACTAGGGAGACTGGAGTTTGCGGCACTAGTTGATCACAGGCTACCACGTTGCTATTGTTAACATGTGTTTGCGTTGCAGCCACAACGCGGCTACTACCACTGGAATTCGAAAACATTGTGCAATCGTCCTGGTCCTCGATGGGCTCCATCACCGAACTGGG
>JAEIFJ010000617.1:0-19266 GCA_018903435.1 Leucophenga varia
AGAGCGCATGTTTATTAATCAGCAGAAGTGCCACACAAAAAAAAAGAAGAAAAGACACTGGTTTACTCTGTTCTGTTCTTTTTAACAGAGCAAGATAGAGCCGGAAAGAGAGAGCGAGATAGAGAGGAGAAATGCATGTAAACAGTGCATGTACCGTTTGCCGTTTGGGGCGGCCGGTTTTTGCATTGTGAAAAGTCCTAGCCTGCGTCGCAAGATGTGCATGTTTGCGTGTGTATGTGTCTGTGAGTGGGTATTTATGACTGCGCAGTCAATATGCCCCTGTTCCGTGTCCCTCAGCAGCAGCAGCGGCAGGCGCAGCCATAGCCAAAGCTGGCGACCCATCGGCATTGGCGAGAATGTGTCGATTATTATGTGCATACACACGTTTCTTGTTAGCCTGTATGTATTGCTTGTGTGTGCCTGAATTGTGGCGTGCCTTTCTTTGTGTGTGTGTTTGCGTCTCTGTGTGCGCTTCTTGGCGTTGTTGCGTACATATGAATGATGCGCGCGCTATAATGTTGTTATAGATACATTTTGGTATCAAATAACCTGAAATTACAACAAGCAGCATGGCACACAAACATACACATACAGAACTACACATACACACACACAGAGATGTAAGCTTGTTATTACAGTGTTTGTCACAACTGAAGGCCGGCAACAACAACAGCAACAAAAACAGATTATAGCAGCATTGCCAGCTGGCGCAATTTCAGGTGCGCGTCTGTGTGTGTGTGTTTGTGATGTGCGTGTCGCCGCGATCGGCAGCAATTAACATGCATAGGACAAGCCCAAATCTTGTTGTGCCTGCGAGAACATGCGTATTGTTGTATTTACATAATAACAACAAATAATTCCAATTTGTGCAGCATTCTGCAATTTGAACAAAGCAAAGGCGCAAAAATGCGCGCACATGGCAACACTGCTCGCGACACACACACACTGGCGGGCGCATGTATACGTATACATGTGCATGTGTGAATTTGCTTATGGCGATCAATTTTTTTTCAACGATGGATGTTATTTGCTGCTTCTTCTTCGCGCTCTTTTGATATGGCGTCGACAACGGCACAAATTGAAACTAGATTTACATTATGGCGTAGTTGTTGTTGCACTTAAACTCACACACACACTGGCAAAGAAACGCATACACTGAGAAACAAATGAAAAATGATTTGTGTAATCACAAATAGGAAATAAATTTTGCGCGTTTTTCAGCTTGCATTCTCTTGCTCTCTTTCGCTCCTGCCACATTATCAATAAACCTTAATAAATAGCATGTAATGAGAAATTCTTACCTGGCTCGCTTTGCGTGCGCGTCTCTCCAATTCTATTCTCTTTTCCATTGTGTTTAGTGTGCTTTTGCTTTTAAATTCGACTTTGCGGCTGCGGCTGCACTTGTTTATTATTTGGTAAAAGCGATTTTTCCAACCAAGCTAGCAGAAATGCCAAAGGATACACCAAACCAGTGCAGCTATTGATGTGTGTGTGTTGGTGTTGGTCCCCTGCGACAGCGCGCACGCACCAGAAGCAAAGTCGTCGCTAGTCGTTGTCACACACACATACACGCACGCACACACAAACACCTTGCAAATTTTTCTTTTTTGTGCTTCTTCGGTATTTTTTGCCGCCGCCACCCGCCGCGTTGTTGTTGTCTAGCGTCGGAAAGAAAAAGGTACAGGGAAATTAGTTATTGCGAATCTTGGCTGGAAAAATGCGTTAACAGTTGCAGTTTTGTGTACTTTATTCGTACGTTAGCGCATTTTTCACACACACACTTGTGACGCGCTATTTTCAAACGGCACTTTTAACACGTTTTTCGATAGCTATTTGAGTTTTGGGTTGTTCCTTTGACTCAAAATGTGCCGCTCTACGTACTTACCTTGATTCGCTGAATATTTAAATATTGAAATTAATTTTTAATTGTATTTTCCAACCAACAACAACAACAAGCAACAAAAAGCAACCAGTACAGCGCTAGCGATGTGCGATTATTATATTGGTGCAACGTAACTATCGCCAATGCTGTTGATAATATCGGGGGTTATTCTTATCTGGCATTTTCGATAATATTCGACGGCATCAGCGTGCTTAGCTCTTACAGATTTGCTCCTCACATAACAGTTTCGACTCCTCAATTAGAAATGCACTGCTCGTATATTAAATTATTTCAGTACTATTATAAGTAATGAATTAATTAAATATTGTGAGTAATAAATGCAACAATTTGTTCTAATATTAGATATCTTTAAAATATTTTGAATATTTAATTATTTAGTATACAAATAATTTACTTGAACATAACATTTCGTTTTGGCTTGAGTCTCCGCTATAAATTGATTTGCATAACAGGCGACTGTTATCTGGTTGCCGTACAGCATTTGCCACCTAACATGAGGTGGCGCTAACTTAACTTTTCTGTGCCAGTTCCGGTATTTCGTTAGCGCCATCCAGTGTCGAAATAATGAAATAAGCATCGCATTGTTTTCGTGGCTCTGGGCAGAAAAATATCGTTTAAGCAATGATCTACTCGATCTCATCTATCGATGTTAAGCATCGAATTGCTACTGTGCCCCAATTTGTGAAATTCATAGTGCGAAAGCTAAAAATATTCGAATTTGTGGCACAATCAAAGTTGTCACATTTACCGACAGTGTGCAAATTGAAGGTCACATTGTCGTAGCATTGTTGAGGCATAATCAGCTGCACGTGATAATCACAGTGCGAGCCAGCTTAAATGAAGCTCCAAATCAATAGCTCTGTGTGTGTGTGTGTGTGTGGGTGTGTGACAATAATTATAGATTTCCTATGCAGATATCCTTGAAAAGCACAAAGCGAGGCTAATTTAAGCAGGACTCGAGCAGGAGCTGCAGCTGACACCCGAGGATGAGCTTCGTATATAATTAGCCTATTAAAAAGTCAATGAACGGCAGCGAGCACTGAAACTTTAGGCAAAAAATGATGTCGACAAGCTTTCACAAGCACCCAACACAAACAAAGTCACACACACACAAGCTGGGCGCGTCCCTGAACTTGAGAAATTCCGCTGTTCGGTCAATTGAATTACCTTTTGATTATATCTGCGCCGCCTTTGCCATCGCCATCGTCTTCACAGCCGTTTAATGTGTGTTTAATGCGCATGCAAATAATCGAGTTGCCAGTGGGCGTGGTCTGCCCCATTCCATCTCCACCCATGCCGCGTGTTTGGCCTGTCTGCTTGCGCTAGCAATTAGCCAGGCGTGCGTCCTTCCGTTCGAAAACAAATTTGCCAAACGTGCGTCCTCCATCCAGGCGGGCATTGCCGGGGCAAGCCTTGGACCTTGAGCATGACGGCGTCACTTCCTGCTGCAGCGTGGTCAACTATGTTCAACTGCTTCGCTGCCTACGAGCACGTGCGCCACAAAAAATACACAATGCTTCAGGCTAGAGATGGATGTGTGTGTGTGTTGTCTTAAGAATTGACAAGCAAACCGAACCAGCAACAAACCAAGGTGTGGCGGCGAGTGTGTGTCTCTATGTGCTTGTGTGTGTGTGAGTTTGTCCCACGCCAAACTTCATGCGAATTAAGTCATTAAGGAAGGGAAGTCAAGAAAGACTGAAGCTTAAACCGTAGTCAAGAAAATAAATTTAAATGATTTAAAGAAAAACAGACAAAGGACTTAACATTATCATTAACATTAACATAGGACCTAACATTATCATTAACATTAACATTAACATTGACAGAGTGTTCTTCCGCCTGTTGCTTTCTCACTCTTGCATATCTACATATGCACACACTCGCACACCAGCAAGGAATATTGGGCACTAGGGAGGCTTGAATAAGATGAATGTTTATTGTCCGATAGGATTGAAATTTGCATGTGAGATAGATATTACAGTCAGCTAAGTATATGTTAAGTTGAGGGTAAATCTTGCAAGCCGTTCAAAAATTGAATTAAAGAGTTTAATAATTGATTTTCAAGGCCAATAAACGTGGCAACCAAAATTTGAAATATATTAAATCTGCGTTTAGTTTTCATGGACCTTCCCGCTAAATTTGGTGTCTCTAGCATGCATAATGGCTGAGATCTATGTATTTACACAGACATACAAAAAAAACAGAGGAGTTAAAGATAACCAAAGCTACAAATATTGTTATTATTATTTATTTAAAATTTGTTCAAGAATTTGGCTAAAAACCTATCAGTATCAGGCAGAAAGCAACTTAGTATATTACAAATTTAAAGTCATTACTCACAAGCCTTTAAAAATTGGCAAGGCTGAAGAATATTGAACAACATAAACAGAAGATTAATGAGCAACGTTCTCTCTTAGCAGGCTCTCTTAAGTTGCCTGCGCTCTCTTGGCACACCAGGAAAATCAACAGTTTGACACGAAAGCTCGCAGTGAAAGCTCAACGTGTGTGCTGGCACACAGATGCTGCAACCGAGCAGCAGCAGCAGCAGCAGCAGCAACGGCAGCAGCAGCGGCAGCCACAAGTTGCCTTTTCGACATTTGCAACAGTTGCTGTTGAGTGTCTTCGAAAAGCGGACGTGGCAGGCGAAAGGTAGCGGAGCAAGCGCGCAAATAAAGTTCCCTTCTAGGCAGGCAGTGTTATCAGTTCTCAGAGCGAGATAGACTGTGAGTGAGTGCAGAGAGAGAGAGAGGGACAAAAAAGTGGTAGCAAGGGCAGCAGACAATGGGGCAACTAGTTCAAGTGCAACTGTTGCCAGCAACATTGTTGCATGCGATTTGAATTTGAATTGTGCAAAGTTCTGAAATTCTAAAAATTAAAAAAAAAAAAAAATTTTGAATTTATTTGACAAGCAAATGTATCGCGACATTCGCCATAAATCACTGAGAACATTCGCCCCTGTTCAGCTGTGATATCGCGGGCGCGAATGCAACTTGTAAGATTACACTCTGATTTGGCGCCCAACGACCGCCGGCAAAAAAAAAAAAAAAA
This sequence comes from Leucophenga varia, assembly GCA_018903435.1. NCBI lineage: Eukaryota > Metazoa > Arthropoda > Insecta > Diptera > Drosophilidae > Leucophenga > Leucophenga varia. The sequence goes on from JAEIFJ010000617.1 coordinate 4,952, forward strand.
ATGTGGAAAAAATATTACCATATGTAGACGGGGGACAAAGGCGTACCCGCACGCTCTGTCCCGCGGTGTGTGCCGTGCAATTGTAACTAGCGATGGCTGCGTGTCGCGTGACACGAAAAAGAGCCAAGAAAGTGTGCCGTGAAAACCTGTAAACTAAGTTTAAAGAAGTTTAAAGAAATATACAATTAAAAAGAGAAAGAAATTTAAATTAAAGTGTGATTATAGAAAGATTTTGGATCTTTACTTTTTATAAACTTATTTTGTATATATAATATTTATTAAATATATAAAAATTATATCGTATCGCTCATCTCGGCGCTGTCCAACAGTTTCCTTTTTTCAATAAGCTAAAAAGCGAACAGATATACATATGTTTTCACACATACATGTGTATGAATGTGTGCTTATGCCTTTAGTATCTTGAAATCAAATAAATTTTGCATCTTTTTTTGGAAATTGTATCTCACGTTCGTTCACATTTCTCTTTTTTATTTGTGGTTATTTTCCTTCTCCTTTCTCGGCTCTTGCTTGATTTATTTTTCATGCCACCTCAAACAAATTTGCGTAAACAAAAACAAAAATACCAAAAAAAAAAAACAAAAACAAAAAACAGCAAAGAAGAAGCAACAATCGACAAGTAACAGCAAAAGAAGCCAAAGGAGGAGCAGCAGAACATCAGCAGCGACAACAAAATTTACAAGAAGAGCTGGTGAAGAGGCGGCCTGAAGGCCAAGCCACGCCCCTGCAGCCGCCCCTCTGAGGTCTAAAAGGTACGTGTGCATTTTGATTTGCGACTTGTGTGCGAAATTCGTACAAAATTCGCTTTACACACACTTATTTGCATTTCAAAGGCACCGCGACATTTGCGACAGTGTGTGTGTGTGTGTGTGTGTGAGTGTGTGTGCGAGTGCGTGTGAGTGCTCTTTGTGATTTTTTTCTGTTTCGGCGGTTCGCTTGCTGCGTGTGATTATCAGCAGCATCATCATCATTTCTGGCGCTGGCGACGTTTCACGTTGCGTATGATTGATTGATGCCTGTCTATGCCCCACACAATGTGTGTGTGTGCCTGTGTGCCAGCGTGTGTGTGTGTCCTGGCATAATTATATTTGTGTGGGTCGACTGGCACACTGATTGGCCTGCAAGTAATAAAATTTCATTTCGCAAAAATTTGATTGAGAAATTTCAACGCTAATCAGATGGTTTCTGTTTGTGATTTGTCGCCGTTTTAATGACTGATTAGAGCCCCCATTGCAGGTGAACGGAAGTGGAATTTTGTGCCAGAAATACCGGAAGCGCATAATAAGTTCCTTATTCGAGATCAAATTAAAATTGAGAGTTTATTCTTTGCAATTTGATACGCAAACAAACCTCAGTAATCGATAGCACAATAAGTGTTACCCCATTTATTTCAAATTAACAGTAGCTTAACATTTGTTATACACTCGTAACATTAATCGATTTATTTTCAATTAGTTGCATTCCTGCCCAATCAAAACCAAAACTTCACATATTTTCTACAAATTAAATAAAGCTTTCTGAAATTTGATTGCAACTGCGCCGGAAATGTGGCAATTAAACCATAAATTGATTATTTCCGTTGCATTCATGTATGTGCATATTTTCTGTGGCCTGCGTATGAATTTCCCCCTCAGGCAAGGTAAATAAAATAGAATTGCGCAGAGGGTGTGCTGGGAGGGGGAGTAAATAAAACAATTACAGCTCAAATTATGAGAGCGAATTGAATGAGTTATTTATTTAATTGAAGCAGCTCGTTAAATAAATAAATGAAGGAATTTGATGTGCGGAGCAAACGGACTGCGATTTCATAATTTCACATTTTTCTCATTCTTTTTGCTGCTTGCTTCTGCTGCTGCCATTTTAATTGGCCGTAAATGAATTTGCCAGCGAGGGCAGCGTCGCAGCACCTGTCATCGGCATTATAACGCCGACACCGACACCAGGAACAGCAAGAACCACACCAACACCAGCACTAACACCAGTGTCGACACCAAGAACAGTCGACATAACCCGATAATCAACCGTGGGGCATAAGCTGCCCCTTTGCACTTCGCTTGCTTGCTGAGCGGCCGCGATTTCTATAGCATACTTTTCTGCGACCGCAGCAAACGCCAGCTTAAAGTTATAAAGCGCATCCATAAAACACACACAGACACACCCAAGCATACACACGGTGGACAGCGAAGAGTCACAGGCCGAAACGTTAAAATTAACAAACTAGAAAAAGTTAGTTTTCATTTTATTTGCATTCTCGCATTTTTATATTTTACTACTTCAGCTCTTATGTACAATATTATAACCCTACATAACCCTTATTTACCCTGCCTGCGTATCGCACTTGCCCATCTACAGTACTTGACCGAGTTTTGTGTTTATTTTTTGTTGGTTTACGCAGTTGTAACTTTTGATTTTGAATGCTCTTTAGTCGACACGTAACAGCAGAAGGGGTGCGGATTAACAAAAGCATAGAATACACCCCTGCATTTTTTGTTCTTTTCATAGAAATAAAAAATTATTTTGAAAAGAATAAAATCACATGCTGCAACATTTCCTATCAATCGATATGGCCTACATATTTCTACCTTTTGTTCTAGCATGAAACGATTGCAAATCATCATCCAATGGACTGTAAATTAAAATAAATCACTCTTTTTGGTTTTCAATGTATTCATGCTTACTTAAAACACTCATTTGTTCTTTACACTTCATGTAACTTAATTCTGGATAAATGTTTCATAATATTAAAGCATTTAGTGTAAATTAAGGAACGTTTATTAATATAGAAACTGAAGGATAGACTTAATAAAATGGGGACGATTTCCAGTAATCGTAATGATTATGTACCGGAAGAATATTTTGAAATTTCTGAAGAATCGAACAGTGTTGCCATTTGCGTTCAATGCTTTTACGCACATTCGGTTCCCTTTTCTGCTGATAATTACGTGTCATCATCTGCCTGTAGTAGTTGCCCAACTCCATCTTCTTTCGCTGGCTTTCCATCTGCTGCATATACGGTTTGAGGTTTGAGGGATGCTTCTGCAGTTGCCTGCAAATCGAACAGTTTCTTTTCAAGCCTTGATGAATCCTCTGAGTCACTTGTTGACGTTGATGATTTAATCAAAGCGGCACAAAGATTTTCAAAAATACCTTGCATATTGGGTTCCTTTATGAACTCTTCTACCATTTGGGATAATCTTTTAGACATTTGGCTGGGGCTTTTTCCATTGACTATGCTCGTTCCTCTGCCATGGCTGGTGTCACTTGACATCGAAGTCATTGACAATTTCCTTGCATGATCTTGATAAGCATTGAGTTTGGAACTGGAAGTTTTATATTTAATTGAATCAGTTGGGAAATAAGATGGCTGACTGCCGATAGTTGATCTCCGCGGCTTTTGGGCTTCTGACTTCTCCATCATTTTTAAGAAATAATTGCGTTATACTGGCTGCAGATTTGCCTTCATAGTTAGGGTCTGAATGCCTCAAAAGTCTTTCCAATGAGACTTCATTGAGGAGACCTTGTTTAGCCAATGCACTGGAGAGGGCCTCTGTCACCTCTGGATTCCGTAGGGCTTCAATTGATAGATTTGCTACCAAGTCTGAATTTGAATGCTTCTTAATGGATTTCGCTCTGGTCAACTCTTCAATGAATGTATGAATAGGAACAATATTTTTATATAGCGAACTTCTTTTTGTTTGATAAAAATATTGCATTTGCAGAGATTTTTTGTCTTTAAACTTGAAGGGATTGTATTTTGGTTGTTTGTTAGTTATCGATGTCAAGGAAGAGTTGGACTTTCGGCTTTGAATATTGTGCTTCTTTTTATCAGACTCATTAGTTACGAACCATATGAATGTATCTCGCTTTTAGTCGTATCAACTTCTAACCCTTTCTGATGTGGCACATTCTCCTTTACCTCGACTAACTTCTTATAGTATTCTTTATTCAAAACTATTTCTGGTTTTGTTGAGAAACTTTCATTGCTTTTGTGATCAATTGGTTCTCTGCTTGCATTTTCAGATAATTCTGCAGGTGCAATATCTTCCAAAGCCTTCTCTTGTTCTTCTTTTTGCTTCAATGGTTCATTTGCGTTGAATCTTTTTTGGGATATTTTGCGAAGAAGAGGCTTTCAGGCGCTTACAACTTGCTGCTTTGTTTGATTCCTTCAATGTATTAATGTGTTTTATTTTTTTGATTTTATCTTTTGATTTCTTTTTCTGGTTGAGTACTTGAAACATCTTTAGGTTTGTGGGGTATTGATTTCTGTATGTTCTTCTTTTCTTGTGGAATCCTTTTCTGCTCTAGCTTTGGGTATATGATTTCCATTTCTTGTTTTATTTTCTTCAAGATTCTTAACTTTATTTTCATCTGCTTTTTTTCATTAATATGTCGCTCGCATATTTGCTGGGGAAAGTCTCAACATGCTGTCTACTTAAAGTATGCGGATCTTTTGTTGTGTGACGATTTTCTTTGCGGCTGTTTTCCTTAATTTGATGAAGATTGTCTCCTTTATAATGTACATTGTAAGTTTTATGTTTACGTTCTTCACTTTGAGACATAGCTGAAGGTTGATAGCTTAAATTGCGACGGCTTATGTTCTTCTTTCCATTTGCTTCTCTGCTGAAGTCTTTCTCTCTCTCTTGACCACGACTAAAAATAGGTTTTCTTTTACTTTGCTCAACTGGTAGATGGTTAAATCTAATAAGAGCGGTTCGGTTATTTCTAGAGAAATCAGAGCTTATTGTACTATCCATATTTCTAGCATCTAAAGACTTGTTTTGCGTTTCTTATCTCCTTAAACGAACTGTCATTGATCTTTAAAGGCTGTATTTGATTAGTTCCATTAAACATCTTTGGTGAATGGTGCATCAAACGTATCTGCCTGATTCGATCGAGTTCGTCTTTTAATTGCTGAATGTCATATGGATTTCTAGCTTTTTTTAAAGCAGTGTACACTTCACCTTCCTGCAACTCAAGAGCCTTTAAATCGGGAACAATTGTACGCTTGCGAGGTTTCACTTTCTGATAAAAACACTTCAGGAACTCATTATAAACTGTTGTAATTGGTTCATGATCCGCCGACTCATCTTCTATTCGCGCCAAGACATCCAGCAACGAGGCAGACTTGTCGTCCATGTTCCTCACCTTGATTTGCTTTATTAGGTCAGCGTTCTCGAGGCGTCGGCGAAAGACTTGCGGACGCCTACGGTAATCGCTGGCATAATAGCACCAATAGGCCCGGAACACAGCATCGTTACGGGCGATTCCGGGCAGAAGGTCGATGAGCGGCGATAAGGCTTTGATCTTTGCGGATAGACAGTTCATGTCCAGCAGCAAGGGTTGCTGATTCTCACTGTGATCCCCAGTTTCATCTACAATTCCCATATTTCGAGTCTTGCAATTTGGAATTTAAATCTTTAAAATCGAAACAAGTGTTTAATGTTATGTTTGCTATAATAGTTTGTGCATTAATGCCTGTCATTTTGAATTGTGTGAATATTATCGATGACGAAGTCGAGTAAAAGAATAAAAGAGAGAGTTTTATTTCTTTTAATTTATTATTTATTTTCAAATTTAAAATCACCCAATGTTTACTGGGTTTGTCAGATATTAATCTATTCTGTGATTCAATCGATTTGCAAACTGAGTTTGTCGAAACAATTGAATGACAACTTAGATCAATACACACAACGTTCGGTACATTGATGCTCCCTCAGCTTGTTATCGACAATGTTCTGGCAATTGCAGAGCATCTCGTAGCAGAGAACAAGCTTCTCACGCGCTGAATCAGTGTGTTGCCATCTTTCTGCCTGCTCTGCAAGCGAAATTATTCTGGGCTGATTTCGCAATGCTTCTATTTTTGTTGATACTTTGGGTTTTGGAATCAATTTACATCTGTAATAATTTATGAGTTCCTCTCGCTGCATGTGGTTTCTCATTGCTATCATGTACGGTTTATCGGGTTCTCTGCGGTAGATATTAACACAGATTGCGCACTTTTCATATTTTTGCTGAGGTTCCTTCTTCGCTCTGCACTTTCTTCTTTTCTTTGTATTGTTCAGTTGCTCATTTAGATTCTTTTCAGCTTTACTTTTAAAAGGGCGTCTGTCGCGTCTCCATTGCTGCAAAAACTTCGATTCAAAGTTAACCGGCCAGTGCCTGGGTCCATTGTACGGAGTATTGTATTTAAAGCCACGATTTTCGAGGAATGTATTCACATGCTTTACTAAATCAAACTGAACTTTACTGCTTCTAAATTGCTCTTCGTGCTCGGAAGTCGTTGAATTTCCAATAGATTCATAGCTAAGATGTTGGGTAGTTGAACCCCCATGATGAGATTCCGCTATGTAGTTTACAAGATCCTTGGTAGTATCTGAAATATTACTTTCTCGTTCATTATTCTCTGGAGGTATTTCAGTGGTTTCTTCAGACTTCTTCTTTACCGATTCCATTGTGGAAGTTGTGCTTCCCCTGCGCGGCGACCTCATAATTTTGTTGGGTGTTAATGCACGACTTTTCTCAATTGCCAGTTTCCTGAATCTTAGAGATGATTTGCACTGGAATTTCCTATTAAGATGTCGCTTTTTCTTTTTGATAACTTCGCTCTTTCGTCTGTCAACAGTATTCGAAACACTTTCGAAATTTGTACTTTGGCACTGCGGTGGGTTTTTGTTTATGTTTTGTTTTATATGTGATGACGAACTTCCGCCTATCCATGATGGTTTGGAATATAATCTTCTTACTTGTCGCAATACAATCCCAGATTTCGATTGGCTCGAAACATTTTCCTCACTTGTCGTACATGGACTCCGCCATGATTTCCGTTTCTTATGATTTATCACCTTGTTTCTACTAGCCAACGAAATTTTAACTGCTCGAGGGTGTTTTAAATATCGATTTCTATAAATATGTCGAAACACATTGACACTCCTTTTTGGTTTTCGGCGAAAATGGGAACTACTGGCAACCTTTAATGGTGTACTAGGTTCCTTAGGCAATTGCTGCCTCCAAATTGAGTTCTTTCTTGATTCAACATTGGTAATTTGAATTTTGCTTAGCTTGTAATCCAAACTGTCTAAGCTGCTTTCGTTATCAAATGCGGGTTGACTGGATTTTTCTGAGCATGTTTATTGCCTGATATTTTTGATTGTCTTGCAACTTGGGAGCTTCGTGAGTTTCTATTGATCTTCTTGTCTGGTTTCTCTTCTATCGTTTTACTTTTTCTCTTTTCTTGTTTTTCTATAGGCTTTTTTTCATCCAACTCTTTTGAATGCATCTCTAACTTCTGTTCTGATTTCTTCTTCACAACAGGATTTTTGTATTTCTTCCGAGGTGGTAAAATGTTTGTAGGATTTGCCTCAAATTGAATAGTCTTAGGTTGTCTGGGAAGTTTGACAATTGGGTGTCTTACTGGAATTGATTTGATTTCTGGTATTTTTATTCCTTTTAAAATTTGTTTCACTTTACGATTCTCATGTCTTCCACACGATTTTCGGGAAATAAAACAACTCTGAAAGTTTGTAAACATCTCCTCGTAGAATGCTCCAAGTTTCTTTGGACCCTCTTCGTTGAACATTTTTAAAAATGTTGCTGCCTGAGGATTCTTGATACGATCTTCGTATCTCTGATTGGCATTCCAGCGACGCTGTAGCTGAATGTAAGAAGCTGGCTTCTGTCCATTGGCATAGAAGCGCCACCAGTTGCAAAATGTATTGCAATTCAGGAGGCAACTGGTCTGCGCAATGGGCTGAAGCTGCATTAACTGCTGCGAAGCATTGTTGATCTTCTGCCGCAGACAATGCAGATCCAACACTCGACCACATTGCATTTTCCTAAGCTCTTTGCACGGCTTTGGAATTCGAAATTTTCCACGTAAACTCCTCATTATGTGAAAAGTAATTACTCCTTGGTTTCGTTGACTTGAAATTTATAAACTTGAAATTTATTCACTTCAATTATTTGACGTTTAATTCGAAATAGTTTATTTCGTAGTATTTAATTCTTTCATTTCGCAAGCAAATGGGGTTTACTACGCGTTCTTTGGATTTTTCTTTAATTTTAATATGTACTATTTTTAATCCAATATCTATTTTCCACAATGTATTAAACATTTCAGGCGGTAAAGCTCTGTAATGGGAACTGTGCGTCCTTGCCTTTTTAAAGCTTTGCTCATCCTTTTTCCTTGATACAGCGCAAAATACACATGTAGACTGTGTGTTCACTTGTATGTGTGTGTGTGATTAACATTTAGACATGTATAAATAAATGTATGTGTTTGTGTGCTTTAAATATCTGTTGTTCGTAGCTTGGACAAAAGCAGCGTATTACACACGGTGAGCGCCATAAGTCTGGGATTATAAATATGAAAGCCGTTGAATTTGATATATGTGGAGAATTTAATATAAAGGCTTAAATATTTGCATACTATTTAATATTACAGTTCTCTTCTTTGGTTTAGCACTGAAAAAAAAACAAAAGGGGTAAATCTGTTATTGCTAGTGTTCAGTGCTTAGCGCTCACATACTACTAACATATGTTAGTGGTTTTTATACTATGTTACTGCTTACATTAAGTCTATTTTACTGCTTACATATGTTTGTCTATGTTACTGCTAGGTCAATGTTACTGCTAACAAGTCTATGTTACTTCTTTCATATGCTAAGTCTATGTTACTGCACAAAGATATGTTAGTAGCCTGTAAAGTCTATGCTGTTTACAGAGTGTGTGCATAACATGCAGACTAGTGCAGTGCACGAATAAACTCCGCCATGTCCCACAATATCACACGTCAGCTGGTATTGTAACATTTAATAACACACACTCACTTACACATACACAATTGTCTGTATTTATTGTACTTCTGCTAAATGTCTGTATAAATCTATTTTGAAGAAGGCTTGACAGTTCGCTGATCCAAGAGCTTTGTTAAAGCCATCCCAAAAGGCGTCACTGAATGAGTTGTTTACATTAAGAAGGCACACTTGCGTTGTTTAATTACTTGGTACTTGGTAACATACGCTTACGCACAATACCATCAATAACATTGGGTATCGAGTACCTATCGGAGACTCAATTTAATGTGTTGCCATGCGATGTCTGTTGTTGCAGGAATTTATTTATTTATTTACACTTCGTGAGTCGTGAGCATGAGGAATATTGGCGCTAAAATAACACAGGTGCTCCAGCAACCGATTCGATAGTTCTTTTTGAATACCCTTTGGCGATGAAATTGATAAAACGGCTATGTAGAGTATTCGACGTCTATTCAAACATCGATAGATATTAAATTTAAAGCATTTCCACTCAATTCCAATTAAACTGTCTAAATAAATTAACAAAATCAACTTCAAAGGACTTTGTATGTCATCAGCGAATCCCAATAAATTAACAATTATTTTAATTAACATGGATACGGTATCCGTTAGTCGGAAATTAAAATTTTTCTTTTGTTGCTTCTGCATTCTGATTGCAGAAAACGGGCAGATAAAGGTAATTTCCATTTTAATTTCAATTGAACTTTTGCATAGCATGTGTTGGAATCAATGGCAGAGGCTGAGACTGAGGCCGATATTGATGCTGATGCAGAGACGATAAACAAGCACGAGGCCATGATTCTGCCTGACGAATATAAACAGTCGATGCTCGTTTATTAGCAATTAATTTGAATAATAACAGCCAAGAGGTAAACTCAAAAACTCGTGGACATGTTGAATAAACAATCGAAAATATACTCGAATAAAAGAGTAAAGGCTAAAAAAGAGCTCGTAAAAAGTGGACAACAAGTGAAAATGATGGCAAATGTTTTTCATAGCATAAAATTAATTTACGGCTCATCGCACAACGTTATTTGTTCATTGGCCATTAACTAAATGTCAACATGATTATTTAAGTGCGCACTTTAATTTGTTACATTTCCACTGTCATGTACTCTTATGCATTATTAAAGTTGGAAATATTTAATTATAACTCGATGCGAATTATTTGATTGCCTTTTGCTGCGACCTTCAACGGATTATGGTATGCAGGTTGCTCAAGTCCACACAGCGTTGGTCCTTGAAGAGGACAGTCCGTGCAATTTGAATGCTACTCAAGAACTGCCCTCGAACGTGCTTATTCAATGGTCTCTTCCATTTCGATTTCTTCCTGCCATGCCACACTTTTTTTAGCGTATTGAAATGTGAAACCAGCTCAAAGCATAATTGCAAACAATTAGCATGTCTACAATAGAAGCACAGATAAGGCCTAGAGTTGCAAGACTAAAAGATACCCATTGGTGGGCGTGAGAGAATGCAAAATATAATTTAATTTGAAGAGAAACTCTTCTTTTGAGCTATAACCAGATTTGAAAGGTTTTTTCATGTTAATAAAATGTTACATTTAACAGACTTCTGTTAAATCAGCCTCTTATACCCTTTAGCTAGAGAAATAAAGGCATTTACTCGGATATTGCTTGTTTCGCTTAGCTATTGCTCTGCTGTCATTGCTGCTTCGATCTGCAATCGTATTTGCTTTGTTATGGAAAATGCTGAAGTCATTAAGCGTGACCATAAAACCGTGAATCTGTGCGCATTACACATTTACAATAGAAGTAAATGCAGATGTTTGTATGTGTTGTATGTAGGTTAGGTACTCGCAACTCAACTTGACTACGCACATTATCTAGTCGAGCGAGTCGTGCTTAACATACATGGGATACGAGTATACATACATAGCTCTGCTTCGGGCTGCGTTGGACCCTCGCGAGGGTCTCGTCTGGATTTTGTACATTAATTTGCTCGGGGAGCTTGCAGCTTATGCGCAATTAGGCAGCTGATGAACTTGACTATATGTATTATTAAAATAGCACATATCAAGCATATGTACGCACGCCCGCAAGCTGCAAGTTGGGGGACAGACTGTTTATGAACTGGAACCAAGCAGAAATAGCACATGGCGGCGGGCACAACAAGTTGCTCATGTCGCACAGCCACAAGGCACACAGTCACACACACACAAACGTACAGTATAGACCATAAAATTCCCAACTCATCGGCACATGTTTCAGTTTCAGTTTCACTTGTTCTTCTCTCAAGGCGTGCGAGAATGCGCCCATTCGATTTGGCCAATTTAATGTGATTTTCTCTAGCCAGCAAAATGCACTCACAGTTTTTGGCAGGTGTTTGATTTTACTTTCTGTAATTCGCATGCAGTATTAGCAGCCGTGCAAGGTCACCCAAAGTTAAGTAAAACAAACAGCTGTGCAAGATACAGCCGACAATGTGTTTATGGCACTTGCATTCGTCTTAATGTGCTTGTATACCCTGTAAGCCCATAAAGTGCCCAAAAAGGGGAGAGAGTGATATGTCAAAAATGAGGAAGGCAAATTTGTCCACCCTAAAATGTGAACTTGTACAGACTTACATAGATATTGCTGAAGTACTTCAGCTCAGATCTATAAACTTTGATGAGCCATAAATCATCAGCCAGATGCTGATTTTCTATGCTGAATATTTGGCTTTCTCTCGAAGAGCAATTCTTTTTAATAGATTACAGTAAATACAGATACAAATTCATATGAAATCGTTTTCATTTAATGCATTTGAAAATATTTTCAAATTCAAAAGTTCTTTGAACTTTGGACTTTAACTTACGCGCATGTAAATATTATAACAATACTTTGCTACAGGGTATGTCACATTTGAGCCTGCCCGGCGGCGAGCTGCCTGCAACGCTTTGTGTTTACATTTGATTGACTTTTTAATGCTCGACCAACTTGAGAGAGAGAGAGAGAGAGAGGGAGAGAGAGAGAGAGACTGGCTTGTGTTCTATTTGTTATGTGCATTCTGCGTGTAAAAGCGATTTAATGCAAATTTGCACAGAAATTCAAGAGCAAATTGTGTGCAACAAATTTGCCGTTAGGCAGCAGGAATATTCCACACAAACATAAAGTTAAAGTTGTGCACTTAATTAAGTTTAAAGTGAACGTATTTAACATTGCTTAGCCAAGCAGTAAACAATATTAAAATGCAAATTTCCAGCACATTATTCACTATGTTCGACTGATAACACTCATGAATGTATTCGTGTGTGTGCTCCGTCTGAGCACTTAAGATTCCTTGGGCAAAGCCGGCAGCTTTAAGTTGCCAAATATTTTTGCATTTGCCGAGTAAACAAGGCAACTGGAAATAGAAAGTAGAATGGAATCAAATCAAACGGGGGTCTGTCCTCTCCGTAAGCTACATTAATGCCTAACACAAATAGCACACGAAATAACAAAATATCTACGGGAAACACATGCAGGGCAGGAGATGAAAAAAAAAAAAAAACATACAAAAAGGACCATACGAACCGGCGGGGCTTCCATGCAAAGCCCACAAAGTTATGTCGGAAAATGCCAGCAGGACTCACTACCCAACAGAATTGGCCTTGGGCCACAAAATAAATTAAAGTATTTTTCAATGTGCTCAGCCAATTTTAACTTTCCACTTTTTTTCGCTTGTCTATTTATTAATATTTTTTGCTGTGTTCACATTAATATGTAGATTCTGCGGTGGGGGAAGTTACGCAAGAAAGAAAAAACGCCAGAGTGCTCAAGGTTTTTTATTATGTCTCTGTAATTTAATTTTGATTCCGAGCAGTTGCTAACAAGTTGATACAGATAGCGAGAAAAATGTCCCTTAACATAGGCTTAACATAGGTTTAATATAGGCTTAACATAGTCATCGTGTTATATAAGTATCGATCTATTCATGTTAAATAAGTATCGATGTATCAGTGTGACCCGTGTTATATAAGTATCGATGTATCAATGTTATATAAGTATCGATATAGGAAAGTAACTTTTCATTTATTTTTTTATTTATTTATTAAATATAATTAAAGCAACTAAGTGCTTTGTGTGAATGATGCTGCAACTAAAGCACTTTGATTTGTTTGCTATTCTCATCTATTTTAATATAAAGTTAGACCAACAGACTCGTCAATAAAACCATTAAAGATCAATTTACTGTTCCAATAAACGACAGCTGTCAAGGAGACAGTTCCAGCTTGTGCCAAGTAGTTTCCAGGGTGCTCTAAAACTTTTGCGCCCTTGTGTATGCAGCATTAATTGCGGCCAAAATGCTGGCAAAAACAACAAAAGGGCAAAAACTGAACAGAAATTAATAAGCGCAACACGTGCAGCGGTTTGCCAGTGCCAGCAAGTGTAATGGAGAAAAGCGTCTGCTTGTTGGTCCAGCGAAAGCACAGGAAAAGAAAGGGAGAAGGAGTGGGAGTAGGGGAGAAAAGGACAGGAGAGGTAGGACCAACGGGAGAGTATGGAAGAGGGGCTGTCAGCACAGGACAAAGTGGCAAGTCTGGACAAGGGCGATGCCGAAGTTTGTGTTGAGTAAACGGCTTTGAAGTCTAATAGGATTAGCCTGCCGCCCGCCCAGAACTGGCATAGCTGGGCGTGTTTGCTTGCCACAAATACAACTTTCTTTGGCTGTGTGCATTAGGTGTGTGTGTGTGTGTGTGTGTGTGTGTATTAAATAATGCAAGGCAAATATTAAGCAAGTAAAATCAGTTTTTATTAAGGCATCAGATTAGAAATATGTTGAATAGAGTATAGTTTATGGTATAATATCAATATATAAAACAAATATTTAGCAATTTAATCAGCTTTTTATTGTTGCATCAGATCATTTATATATGTAAATTTATAGAGTATATGTATGTGTGTATCGTATGTGGGAGTAGGCCAAGTTGATGAGCAGCTAGTCGATCTTCCTTTGTCGATTTCCGGTTCTGTCTGTCACTAACCAACAAGTCTGTCATTGAACTTGATGGTAATGTCGGTTCTGGCCATGTTCGAGAATTCGCCCACCAAATCATTCAGATTTGCACCGGGCAGACGTCTGTCGAAGGGGAAGCCCATGGTGCGACGATCGGGATAAAGCTTATCCTTCAATCCGCAGAAGGAGTAGGCCGTGCTGCAAGCATCGTCCGGTGCGCTGTAAGGTGCGAAGAAGGGGGTTAGGGTTGTAGTTTGTTTTCCGATGAGCCTAAGCTAGCAAGTCACTCACTTGTTGGTCTGCACCACTGAGTCCTGGCTGTAGTCCGAAATCATGACAAACAAATCGAATTGCATGCCCTCCGGCTTGCCCTTGGGCAGCAGCAGATGCTGTGGCCAGCCGCAGCCGCAATAACGAAAGCGGGCCAACTCATCGGCTGCCGTGGGCTGATAGCTGGCGCCGACGGCACGGAACGAGCGTTCAAATGGAATGGCAACGGATGCAGAGGTCGATTCACGTCTGATGGTATTCACGCCGGGATTCACT
>JAEIFJ010000618.1:0-10084 GCA_018903435.1 Leucophenga varia
CTGTTGTCTTGGAGCATCTCTTTCATGTGCTGAATAGTTGTGCCCCTAAAAGTATGCAACGCATAAAATGCTTCAACATTTTAAAATTCCGAAGAGAGCTACGTGTGGCCTGCCTCCTTCTTCGCTTGAATCCTTCGAGTCACGCAGCAGTCACGCCTCGAGGCGCAGTCACGCCCACTGTCGATATGCTGCAGCTCCTCCTGCTGCTCCGCCTGCTGCTTATTAATTCTCGCTCAATAACAAAGCAGGAACAGGAACAGGAGCCGAAGCAGCTGGAGCTGGAGCTGGAGCTGCTTTGACATATTTGCGCACGGTTCGCTTATTAAAAAATTCTCGAACGATCAAAGCGCAGCGCGAAGGCAAATGGGAGCAACAATTTGCAGCAGGCCTCCTTGTTGTTGTTGTTGTCGTTACTGCAGCTGCATCACATGTCAGCATCAGCAGAGTTGAGTGAAAGCTGAAGAAGGAGAAGGAGAAGAGAAGATGAGATAGCGCGTGCCGCATTCCTTTCGCCTAATGAGCCCATCTCTCCACTTTTGTTTATTCTTTTGCCTGCTTTTCCCTGCTCTTTCCCCTTCTATTTCCCTTCTTTTCCCTTCTCTTGCCTTCCTCTGCCTTCTTTTCTTCTTGCTTTTGTTGTTTGCTTTGTTTATGGCTGCGACACATTAGCAAAATTGCGTTAAATAATTTTTGTGCGCGCCCATAAATTTAACGATGCATTAAGCTAAGCGGCAACTTGCGCGTCGCATCCTCTGCAGCAGGCGGACAAGGCGTGGCATGGGGAGCCATGGGCATCTACATACCCGGGGGTAACATTCGCAGTCATTCGCTGCCATTCATTTGCAATCATTTGGCAGTCGTGACTTCAGTTCCGCCAAACCGGAAACAGCGCGCGCCGCTTGCCAACTTCCGCCAGGCAGGGCAAGGGGGAGGAGGTGAAAAGTCGTTGGGAATTTTAACATTTCAACTTGGCACATTTGGCGAATTATTCAAATTCTTGTCACTGCAGCACGCACTGTGGAGAGAGAGAAAAAGAAAGAGAAAGAAAAGCCAAGGCAACGAGACAGACAAAACGAAATGCGAATAAAAGAAGGCAGCCAAAGATTTATGCCAGCAAGGCACCAAGATGAGGCAGGCGAGGCAAGCGAGGCAACTGGCAACAAAGTTAAAAGCGCAAATAAAATGTTTGCTCACATTTTTGTAATTTTGCGAAAATTGCACGTTTATTGCCGCATCGCGTGTTTGTCGCGTGAGGCGCGACTTTAAATTCATCTTGAGGATGACTGGATCTGCCTTGTAGCTCGTCTCAGGTTGAATAATTAATATCGCACATACGACGTGTTGCCAGCACGTAGTGTCGCAACTAGAGACATCTCATTTACATTTCATTATCAAAGCGCTGCTCCATTGTCTCCCCCTTGAGAAATCTCTGCTGGGCGCAGAAGCTAATTTTTGAACTCATTTCAAGTTGAACTTTGACTGAATAAATAATTTGAAAAACATAATAAAATATAATTTTTGGGTTTTTTAATAAAATAATAATATTTTTAATGTGCTGTCGGAAAAATAAGTTTGTACTTTATCAAATCCTTATAAGTTCCAGTTCGATATAAGCGAATGGAAATAAAATACATTAATTATAGAAATAAAATCTTTATTTGTACTTTTTACTGTGCAGAGAAAAAGTTAAAACACTGTAGCCTTTAAATAAATATAAATATGTATAATAAAATATAATTTAATATAATAACTATAATATACTACAATATTATCAATGTTTTATAAAGATTTCAATCAATTTTCTGCAACACAACAAGAACATAAAATAGACTCATAGGAAGGGAAGGGAGAGGCCAAGCCCAGGCAGGTATATATATGTATACTTTATATACCCATCTTGAATTAATCTCTACTTCAGCCCACCCCCACTCGACAAGTTACTCCCGCTCCTCATCATCCTTATCAAGCTGTCTAAAGTTGAGGCAGATAAATGTGATTAACTGGCCAATTTGGCGATGTCAAGTTTGCTGCGAGTGATTTGGGCAATCTGCATGCAAATCCATAATTTAAGCTGACTTCACATCCCTGGGCGCGCACAGTGTGTGGCTGTCTTGAGCGTTGCCACCCTGTCGAAATTCAACATGGATTGTAAATTATTTTGCGCCACATAAATCAAAGCACACAAAGGCTGTGCAAGTGATGCTGGGTTTGTGGTTGAGGGGGGAAACACGTTTGACATCAACATAAACATGAGCAGAGCAGAGCGACCACTTTGCCTGGCATGCCTTGATGCACAGCAACAACAACGTCAACACTAACAACCACAATGAGCAATAAGCAGCAGCAGCAACAACAACAACAACGATGGCAATAAGCACCTACAACAACAGGCCCCAGGCAAGAGATGATTTGTCAAGGCACCGCGAAAATGGCAAACATCGCGAAGGAGAACGAGATGAAGTTGGAGTTGAAGTTGAGGCTGGAAACGGAGTTGCAACTCCGCGAGCAGAAGTTGTAAATTTTTTTATTTAACAAAGGGGGGCCCAAAACCAAAAAAGGTGTGGAAAAGCAGGTGGCTGGTGGGTTGAAAGGAGAAATAAAAATAGCCACCCATGCAAAAAATTTAAGGGGAAAAAAAAAAAATAAAAACAAGAAAAAGAACGAGAAAAATTTATAATAAGAAGTTGTAACATTCTGTCATTACATCAAGGCGGCGCAAATACCAACAAGCTGTGGATACAACAAGGCTGGCTGGCGGGTTGCAAGGAGGTCTACAAATAAGCTTGCCATGCATGTACAGAAGCGGGGGTAAAAAAAAATTAACGGGGAAAAGAAAAAGAAAAAAGTTTCGGGGGGGGAAAGGAAATTGATGACGTGGTTGGCAGGTGAGTGAGAATGAGGGGAGAGGAGGCGACGAGCAGACAGAAATTGTTTTTGTTGTTTTTGAGGCGTCTGTAGTTGACAAATTGCAATCAAATTGCAAATAATTGAAAAGCGATATATACCAAGGCTAAGTCGATTATTAATCGAAGGCGGTTTGAACGTTATTTTAAATAATTTTTTTTAATACCTATTAACAGTTTTATCAGCATTTTTTTAATATTATGAAAATATATATAATAATAATTTGTTATTTAAATAACTATGAGAAAGAAGTTATCGAAAGTTTCTGTGAGCAATACAGTTGTTTAATAATAATGTAATGTATGTAATGTTATTTTACATAGGTTTAACATAAGCTTAATATAGGTTTAACATAGGCTTATCGAGTGGCCTGTCGAGTTCTTAATTGGCAACAATTAAGAAAGAGTATTACGAAAAACAATTGCTTGACATGCGAGTACTGTGACTGCACTCGTTCGATAGTTCGCTCATTTGTCAAAGTCAACGTCAGCTTTAAGCTGCCGTTTTAAGCCACAAAATTCAATAACATCAACTGCTCGACGGCACGCCCTTCTTCTTTGCGGAGTGTACGTGCTGTTTGTTTTGTTGTTACCTACACTTGCCACCCCTAGCACCCCTTTAGGAAGACACTCCCCCTTGCGCCACTTCAACTGCAGCTTGTCGCAGCTTGGCTGCGGTTCAAGAAACTCACAAGTGCACAAAAGATAAATGCGAGCGTAACTTTTGCCATCAAATGTTGCCAATCTGTGTCCCTCTTGCCCCACTCGGGCCTGCCCCATTCCCTGCAGCTCCTGGCTGGCACTGTCCTTTGTCCTGCAACAACTGCCGCCACTTAGCCGTAGTTCTGGGCCTGCACAACGCTTACTTCTCATCTCGCAGTCGCAGCCTGCTCTCCTTGCTTGCTCCTGTTGCACGTTAAGTGTTCGACAATGTCCAACTCCGACTCGGACTCGGACTCGGACTGGGCTGGGCAAGTCACATTTGCCTACTGATTTATGGGCGCTTCCTTTTTGCCGGGTTTTATCTGTTAAGTTTTGGGCGTAATCATTTCCAGTCAAAACGTTTTCCACAGCCCGAACAACATGCGAGTCGAAGCGGAACCGTTCTTCCCCCTCTGTCTCTCCCTCTCTATCTCACTTTCTCTCGCTCGACACAGACTCGTTAATCAATGACACAACGTTTATCTTAACGTTCGCCCATAAATTTTACACTACAAAATTGCAAATCTTTGACAGCCTTCTCCCCTTCCACCTCCGCTACCTCTTCAGCTCACCGAAAAAATTTGTTTTGCGTTAAAGGATTTGAGTTTAGTCAACCATTTTGCAAGTTGGCATATTCGGGACGTGAGGTCAACTCGACAAATGTCTCTCGCCTGTCAGTCTCGGCCGAAGGGAAATTTATGCCAAGTTGAAAGTGGTTTAAAGCCAAAGTTACCTCGTTGAAGCTGGACACAAAGTAAACATACTCTAAGGTATTCAACTAATTTAAACCTTATCTGTCTGCATGAACACACTGATCTCAGCAATATGATGTGCTAGGAACTTCAATTTAAGGATAAAGGGCGCTATATACCATACGCAGCTACAATATGATTCAAAATTTTAACCTTGTCACAGAGAGACACAAAATTTAGCAAATTAATTCCTCTATTAATTAAAATTTATCCTGTAGTCCGCCGTCTAAGAATTTGCTAATTAAATATTATTATTTTGTGTTATAATTAAGCTGCAACTTTCTGCCTTAACTCAAACACAACTGAATGCTGAGTATGTGTGGAGTGGGTGTGTGAGTATTCATCCAGTAAACTCACTGTAAACTGTTGTTCACTAATTCGATTTGAAACTAAACCCAATTTAAGAAACTTTCCAATGGCAAAGTCAAAAGTTACGCATGAGGAGAACAAAGCGCAAAGAGAAAACCACATTTACATTTGAGAAAATTATTTTGGAAAATATGTTTAGCCTGTTGTCGTTGTTGTTGTTGCCCCTTGTTGTGCCTGGCCTCGGGACACAATGCTCAAAATGAAAGACAAACGGCAACAGCTGCCCGGCAAATTAGCATATGACCAGGCCAACCCCGATCCCGACCCGACCCGAGCCAGAACCAGTGCTAGAGATTCTGGCTCAACATAGTTGCGCAATTTCAATTATTTTATTGTTATTTTAATGTTGCGGCCCGAACCCGAAAAGTTGCCTTTGAGGGCTTTTCAAATATTGTACAACTAATGTTGCTCCCTTGTGAGTGTGTGTGTAACTGTGTGTGTGTCTGCTATTTGCTAAGCATTATTTTGCTTTCATCTACAGCGTGAAACTATTGCCTCGAGCCAATGCGGCGTATGCGCAACGCGTTGCAAGGGATTCGCCCATCTCGCCCCGCACGTTGGCAGGCAGCTAATTAATATTGAACTCATTTGGTCAGCGTCATTGAAATGCCAGCAGCAAACACTGTCCAGCAGCAGCCTGCCTGCCCCCGCAAGCTATTTGCCGCCATGGGGCAAGGCAACCCCATCGCTTTGTTTGCTTCTCTGTTTCTGTTTCTGTTTCTGTTTCATATGGTGCGGCGCTTTATTCCATGTGTGTAATTATTTTACGGCCTTGTGAGCTCCGCACATGGACAAGGACACACATGGACAAAGTATTTAAGCCAGAGGGGGTTGCTGGGGGGGAGGTGTTGGCAGAACGTGTTCGGGAGGTTCTAATGAGCGAATCTGCGAAATAAATTTGTATTACAAGTCGACGCACATTATTCATCTTAATTGTGTTTGTCATTTAAATTTAAGTATATTAAGTGCTCTGCCAGCTGCATGATTAACTGTCACACACACACACACATGCATACACACACGCATACATGCACACCTTCATGCTGTCACGCAGTGCTCTTAACACGAACATT
The DNA here is from genome assembly GCA_018903435.1 of Leucophenga varia. Taxonomy (NCBI): domain Eukaryota; kingdom Metazoa; phylum Arthropoda; class Insecta; order Diptera; family Drosophilidae; genus Leucophenga; species Leucophenga varia. The sequence continues at coordinate 5,800 of JAEIFJ010000618.1, forward strand.
ACGCATACGCAGCATGTGCGTAATTACAATTGATGCCGATTTGGCATGCGGATCAGGCAGCCAGTGCGAAAACTAATTAAAATGTTTATCAACTTTCTAATTATCACACCTACGCACGTCATTTGGGGGGTGAAGAGCGAGGAATAACATTGCATAATTTGATTGTTGTTGGCAAAAAGTCAAAGTAGAAACAAACAGACTGAGTTTGGGAGTTGAATTTGTGTGTGTTTATAATTTTAACTAAATACTAAACTCAGTACAGTGTTTATTTATTTATTTATTTTAAGTCAACAATTAATTTATTTTGTAAAAATAAGAATTTATAAATGAAAAAAACTAGTATAAGAAGAAAAGAATTTATTTAAAATTTTTTGGATTCAAACTGCAAAAAAAAAAAAAAAAATGTGTATACATTACTTGTGTATATATAATTTTTTTTATCCTTTTTTGTTTTCAGTTTGGATCCAAATTTTTAAATTGCTTTCTTTTCTTCTTATTTATTTTTTTCCATTAATTAATTCTTTACTTTAATGCACATCACATACATAAATACATAATTTTATTTTTTTTTTTAAATTTGAATCCAATAAATTTCTAATTAAAATCTTTTCTTAATTCGTTGCGAGCAGCACGCTTATGAGGTCAATAGGAGATCTATTGCATTTGTGCCCATAGGCTGCCTCACAGCTGCTCACACCTCGTCGCCCGATGCGCTCCGCCGAGAGGTAGGCGAGATCTTTGGACATGTTTGGTGCATCGCGGGAACTCGACGGAGTCAGTACAATGTGCAGCAGCTCGCTAAGCAGGCCACTCTCGTGACTCAGCGGATGGGAGGCGTGTTCGCAGATTACACGCAACAGACAGCTGTGCCCCGCCAGACCCATGTTTTGCAGTATCATTTCGATGCCACGATATAGAATCCAGCGATATATTGATGCCAGGCTGGGCTTTGACTGCGGCCTGTACCCGCGGTCTGTTATCGGTTGCGGGTTAAGGTAAATACGCGTAACTTGCGACGCATTGGTGGGCAGGAAATACTGCATCCGTAGAGCGTAGCCCGAGACGAGTGTCTCAAACGCAAGGTCCTCGACGGGTATGCCAATGGCGCATAAGAAAGTGACGGGAGTTGGAGCGAGCTCTGGATATATCATCGATCGACTCGCCCGACTGCGCTGTGCCCAGGCCAAGCCATTGGCCTGAACAATGACCACCAGAGAGATGAAGGTGCTGCAGATATTCATGACGCACGAGCTACCTAGCACCTAGGCCCAACAGGTGTGCCACACCGAAGATCTTGTCAAGAACTAAGCGTGAAACTCTTTACCTTCTTGTTATTCTTACTACTTTGTCGAGTAAAGAGTTCTATTAACAATTGATGAGTTTACACCTCTATTATATGACTTATAATATAATGCGGAAAAATGCCTTTTAGAGTGTGAGATGACACATTGATCTTTTGTGGAATAAATAACGGGTGTAGGGTAAGGTAGCAAGAGAACGTTGAAGAGAGAGATAAAGTAAAGTAGTAAATAACTAAAGTAAATAAAAGAAATTCTGAGAAATATATATAATATGTAGAAATAAAATTTTCATTGGAAGCGAGTCATATACAAGCTCAATTGTCTTTTAAATATCTATCAACAATATATTTGGCTTACCCTGAATAGTACGAGCACTGCCGTTCGCAGCTTTCGGTACTTTTGTCCAATAAAAGTCGAAAAGAACGTCTTATCTTGAGTGAATTTCGTACAAAACTCGGCTTTATTGCTGGATTAACATATTTGTACTAGACGTAGAACATGCACCCTAATCGCAATTAACAGTCTTCATATCAAAGATTATGTTTCAGTCTGTCGCGGAATACACGTGGAAGAACATCTCGCGTCCCATCATGGAGTTCCATGAAATACTAGCCAAGTGTGGGAATAATGGTCGATACCAGTACATGTTAATAGGATTCTTAGGGTACATTGGATTCATATGCGATGACGCAGTTCTTCGCACAAAATCTTATCGGGTTCTGTCCCCGATCATTGGTGCTATCACGAGAAATTGGAGAACCGAACTTATGCTGAAATTGCGGAGATCTATGAAAAATTTTGAGAGACCCTCGTGCACTCGCCTCGAGACCATAGATGACAATGGGAATATAACGATCAGTTCCAAGGCCTGTGATCGTTGGATATACAAATACGATTTCGGATTCAGGGGCATGAATATCGAGGTTTGCTTTGAATTAAATATTATATTTCATCTTTAATATTCAACATATTTTAATTTTTGCAGCACAACTGGGTCTGTGACTCGGCCTATAAAGCGAGAGTGGGTCAGTCCCTTTACTTTTTTGGATCAGTGATAGGCAGCTGGTTGTTCGGCTCACTTGGCGATACTCTGGGACGTCTTAAGGCCATGATCCTGGCCAATTTCTTTTGTTCTCTGGGTGACATATTAACTGCATTCTCCGGAAATCTTTTGACATTTAGCTTTGGTCGCTTTATTGCTGGCTTGGGTACCGGTGCTAATGTGTATATGACATCAATATTGGGTAGGTAATAACGGGTTGTTTACCCATGTGTTATCTTAGATTTTTATCTAAATTTATTTTTCTCAGTGATTGAGTATGTGTCGCCGCGACTTCGTAACATTGGTTTGAGCACCGCCACGGGCATCTCGTTCTCACTTAGCCAATTCAGTTCTCCTTGGCTGGCCATTTGGATTGGACAGTGGCGTAAATACCTTATCTATATCTCTTTGCCTGTACTCTTGGTGGGATTCAGTTACTTTGTGCTGCAGGAAAGTGCTCAATGGTTGATCACACGAAACGACATCGATGGAGCCATTCTTCGACTGAAAAATGTTGCCAAGTTTAATGGGCAATCAGTCAGCGAGGAAGATTTTGAGGCTTTCCGAAAAACGTGTGAGAAGAACTACCAAAAGAGCTTGGAGGAGGAGAAACCAAAGCTGAGGGATCTGTTCAACTGGCCCCACTTACGTCGCACGTACTGCATCATGGTTACTGCCAGGTGAGCCAGTAATGTGGTCTGTTCCAACATCTCCTTTAAACTGTGCCCTGCTTTCTTCTAGCTTCTTCACGCTAACAGCAGGAACCCTTGTAGCGCGCTCTTTCGATGGTCTAGGCATCTCTCCATTCATCGTGTTTAGCTTGTTTGGTTTGGCTGTACTGCCAACAGGATTTCGTACAGGCACCGATGCAACAGGCATACGGCCGGAAGACAACGACGATTAGCTCACAGTTCGGCACAGGCGTATTTGCCATCGCCCTGGGTCTGATCCTATGACCTGGGATCGGAATGGCGAATGTATATCTTAAAATATCCCTGGCCATGGTAGCTCGTTTTTTCTGTACGCTGTATCCAATCAATCCATCAACCTGTGGATCACAGAACTGATTCCGACCTCAGTGCGATCACGAGGTCTTGCTGCCAGTTATGTGTTTATGAACATGGGAGCATTCATCACGCCCTATATACAGCATCTGGGGCTTTACTTCATTGCCCTGCCCCGTATGGTGGTGGCACTATATATGTTCCTGGGTGCTTATCTTTGCCTGCACCTGCCGGAGACAAGAGGAAAGAAACTGCCAATTTCTCTAGCTGAGGGCGATGAGTTTGGCCAAGGAGAAGGCATGTTTGACTTCATCAAGGAGATCAAAAGAAAGAAAAGGATCTCAGTATGTCTAATATACAGCAAGCCGAAGCATTGGAGAATCTCATGCCCAAGTCGAAATCGAGACAATTTAAATTAATTTTAATACAAATCATATATTTAGTATTCATATTTTAACATTTAAACATAAATTTTAATATGCGTTGATTGCCAGGGTTTTGTTTATTTGTTTTATTTTACGTGTATAAGGTGATGTACAATGGAAGCCCGACTGTAATTTTCGACTAATTTTTTCTGTTATAGTTTTGTTAAATTGCGCGAAGAGTATTTGGCAGCCAGAAATAGTCGTATGTACCTCTCGCAACTAGTGTACAATATAAAAGTCGCATAGTTATTCTTATCTTAAGTGAATTTGGTAGAAAATTCGGCTTTATTGCCAACTTAGATTGTGCTAGACAGGCGTAGTATAAGGGCGCTCAAACACTAGTAGTGCCCGTTATCAGCTTAAAAGTGCGAACATAGAATGCTAATTTTTAGTTCACAGATAAGCGGGATTATAAGTTCAGCTGTGAAATCAGTTCTCACCCGATAGTATGCATGCGTAGCAATCGTAACTAGTAGTCTGTGTATCAAAGATTATGTTTTCAGTCTGTCGCGG
>JAEIFJ010000061.1:0-26604 GCA_018903435.1 Leucophenga varia
AGTGGTTCGATGCTAATAAAATCGGTTGTGTGGTACAGATGACTTTAAAAGTGTTTTACCAATTATAATTCATCAAAAGATATGTGGGCTACACCTTTGGACACCTCTCGACGATCTATTCAAGAATATACATACTTCTTTTTAAATCTATGACGCCTTTAATATGGTACAAACTTTCTGACAAACTGATAATACCCGTTCCCACTATTTGTAACGTTTATATTAAAAATAGTTTTCGTATAAAAAGTCGCATTTACAGTATAATTTTAGTTAAGAACGGATGTTCATACTTTTCAATTCTTATATACATAAAAATTTCATAAATGAATGCCAAGAGAATATTGATCCACTTCACCCCCTTTGCGAAAATGCATCTACGCCACTTGTTATCAAACATTTAATATATAATTTCGTGCAACGAATTTGTTCATAGTTCGGTTCAGTATTGTATTGGATTTTTATACAAGAAGATTAAAAACTGCGATTAATTTGTCTAGGGCTATATCATGGTGGGATACTTATTTTGAGCTACTAAAGGCATAATTATTACTTAAATTAAGATCTAGAGTGCATATCACAGAAATTTTAATAAAAACTAAAAAAATTAAGGTAAATTTGTATGGGTCTAGAGAAAAGCCGTTCGTCAGTGATCCCTCAGGATAGTCTAACTTACAAAAATGGTGGTTCTATCACTTATAGTCTCCGTGATAATCGTTTTCATAAGACAGGCTGCAGAACGGACAGACATTGCTATATCGACTCGCTTTTCAATGCTCAATCAATACTATATAAACTTTATATACCACTGATGGCCTCTTTTGGGCACCAGAATCGTGTGCAGCGTACAAAAATACATCAGAAATCAGTCTCATTATTTGGGAATTCTTAAAAATTCAGCAATTTCAACATGACCCGAGTTTTATATCTTTTTATGCTAAAAGCGCCATTCAGATTCGGTTCGTGACTTTCAAGATTTGTTATCTAAAACAAATTCTCTCTCGTAACAACTAAAAAACAAGGACAGAACCTTGTGGTATTCGAATTCACAAAGCAACAGCAAAAGACAGAAGATCTTGCAGAGTAACCATGGTGCCTCAAAAGCTAAACGAATCATTAAGAATCTAAGCACTTCTTTGCTTTCACAGAATGCGCAAAATGTACTTTGAAGTTTTACAAAAGAATATGAATTGCGATTCCATGATAAAGCAGAGCTTGTAAAAATATTACAATCACTTGATTGGCATTCCAAAAGTTTTTTTTTTTTTTTTTCAGAAAATTCAATGAACAAATCAAATTTATTGATAAATCCAAAAAAAAAGTTTGTTGCAATTAGTTTAAATAAGTTCTTGAATAACCAATTTATTTTAAATTTCAATTAAAAAGAAAAACTAAAATTGTCAAAAATATATTTTGCCGATTACTACTACAGATGTTAATGTAACCAATTGTTAAAAAATATTTTCGACAAAGTTAATCGTTTTTTGTTTTCTTAAGTTTGTTGTATAAATCTAAGCAACAAACTTCAGTTTGATAAAAACTCAATGATTTCATTAAAGTTTTTAGACAAAAATGTGATTCAAATTATTTGTGTGTCTGAACTCACCTTTAGCAAAAGAGCGTTTGAAAAAAGAGGAATCAAAACTTATTTTTTGAAATGGTACTCAGTTTGGAAAAACTGTTAAAAACACTTTCGCAAATAATACAAATAATGCGTTTTGTTTTGACACTCCCAGTATCGACTGTATCGAACGAAATCGGAAATGATGAAAACCTTTAATATGACGGATCTGGTGAATGAATTTGCCCGTAAGCACCAACGTTTGTATGCAATTGTATAAATATCATATCATAGTTATATTATTTTTATTATCATGTATATAAAATTATGAATAATTAAATATACAGCTGTGCGCATAAGATTAAGACCAGTGCGAATTTTCAAAAATATTTTTCATTAGGCACCTCAAGCTCAAAACAAACAAAAAATTAAACCAGAAACAAAATATTTTGTATTTAATCGTACGTCGTTTAAACAAAAAAAGGCATTCAAAGGCAAATAATTAATTATATTAACAAAAAATTCAAATTGTTTGTAAAATTAGATAAGCAAGAAAGAAAAGACCTTTGCTTTTATGCAATCTTGAACTCTGCGTAGAAATGAGAAATAAACTTTATGAATAATTTCAATTGAAATATTTTCCCATTGTTTTTGCAATATTATCTTCAAATCCAAGATTGTTTTGGGCGTTTTGCGACTTGCTGCCCAGCACTTTCCATACATTTTCAATGACTTTGAGATCAGGACTACAAGCTGGTCATTCCAAAACATTGACATTATGGTCATGTAACCAACTCTATGTCACTCTGCTCGTATGCGGACGAGCATTAATCTGCTGAAAGAGTGGACCACGTAAATGCCTTTATAAAAGGTAGCATACTTGTCTCTAAAATTTCAATATATAGTACCGAGTTGATGCTTTCAGTTACGATATGCAAGCTCGTCTTGCCATTCCAATAAATTCCGGACCAAACTGTTCATTGCCTCCACCTTGTGGTAGATTGACGCACGAATGATAGAATGATTCATTTGGAAGACGCGCCGATTTGTTTTGAGTTGAAAGATACTCTCATAGGAGAAAAGCACTTTCTTTCAGTCGGTGATAGACCAATTTTTCCTATTCGTCTTTTGGCATATTGTTTTGTGTGTTTTGTTGTCTTTGCTTAAAAGTTTTCGAATATGACCAGCGGACGAACACTTCCGTTTTGACCTGTGATTTCTTAAAAAAGTTCCTCGCTGCTTTGAGTGAGATCTTCATTTACCAGCTTGTGCAGCGCACTGTGTACGCGTGGATTGACCTTTACAATAGCACCGGATCGATTCCTATAAACTACAGAGCTTACTGAAATTATGTCACTCTGCTATAGTCCGTTCACTTAAATGTTCTTTGTAGAGTACTACCACCTTTAATGAGCGTTATTCGATTAAAATTTATTCAAAAGGTTATAACAATTGAATAAATAATTCAATTTGCCACAATATCTGAACATTAACTCCATTTTTGTTTATGACCAATTAATCACAAAGAAACCAATCTAAGTAATGGACCTTTGACAAAATTTAAATATCACAACTGAATAATTGAAATGAAAAGCGATCAACCTCGACGATTATTTGTTATAAACAATTGTCTTTTACTATGCGGCGTCACAAATTTCACTCAAATTCATGAGCAAACCGGGAAATCCCTTTTTAAAGTTGTGCAGTTACTAATGCTGCCAATATGCCTTAAACTTACTCGCACCTAATTTTGCAAACAATTTGAAATTTTTTACATTTTTTTTAGAAGAGAAGGCACATTGATTAGCGCAGAATAAATTAATCGAAAATCGTATTATTACCGCAAAATTAAAAAAAAAAAAAAAGAAAACTATTTTTTTTGGGTCCCAATAACCCCTTTAAATAAATTTTTGTGTTAATATTTTTAGTAATATGAAAAAATTAAAGAAAAAAAAATCTAACAAAAATTTAAACAGAAACTGACGCCAAGTTATGTATATAAAAATCAAGTACTGCATTATCGACCACTGCACAACTCTACAACCCTGAAAAGTAAACTCATTCTCATTCACGCACTTCGTTTTATTCTCTCGCCAGAGTTCACATTCGTAACGAAGCGAGCATCACATCGCACCACATCACAAAAACTAATATTAATTCACTTCATTTACATATCACCCGGCACGAAGCAAGAAAAACAAAAATGAGAACTCTGACAAGCGTTGCTGTATCCGATTTTTTTTATTTTTTGTTTTTATTTTTTCAATGCGAACCGAACTGCAAAGAACAATTCAATTCGCTCTTGACTTCAGGCGTAGTCGGTTGTCTTTCGCTCGTTTCGCTTAAAGTTTAAAAGCAAAAAAATAATTTGTAATTATTTACAAACCGTGTTCAAGAATTAATTTCATTTAAAAAAAAACGCAAAATGTGCAAGTGTCTCGCAGGGAACGTCGCGTGCTGGTAAGTTGTTTTAATAATTTAAAAGTACTCACATATTATTTAGATACATTACATGCATACATGCACATATTTTTATGTAGGTTTATTATTATATTTTAAATTGTATCTTGTATGCATTTGATATGAAAAGGAAAGCGAAATTGTGCCTTTTAGATTTTAAAATTCAATTGTTTTTTTTGTTCTTTCTGATGAAATCGCATCGTTTTGCATCTATCATTTCGTGTCGCTGTGCTAAGTAACTCAATTGGCATAATCTTTTTATCTTTTCTTTTTTTGTGTAAACGAACACACACAAAAAAAAAAGTTAATTTAATTTAAAATAACAAAAATACCGGAAAATGTTTTATTTTTAAATAAAAGAAAACGATGCATCAGCAATGACAACAAAAACAAAGCAACAAGAGAGAATAAAACACCCAAAAAAATAATAATAAAATAAAAACGGACGCGACGCCACGCTTCACATCTTCTCTTCTCTTATTTTCTCGACTCTTCCTTAAATGAAAGTGGGAAAAGGCAAATGCAGGCGATCAAAGTAAGAAAAGATGATAAATTGTGTGCAAAGAGAAAAGTAGAACATAAAAAGACAAGAACAATAAAAATTAAATGTTTATATTTTGCACCTGTTTGTCTGCGAAGTAAGAAAAAAAAAACTTCATTTAGGAACGCAAAAAAAAAAAAAAAAAAAAAACAAAAACAAAGCCAAAGACAATTACAAAGAAAAGTAGTCTAATTAAATTAAGTAGTTAAGCAAACAGAAATCGTAGAACGAAATAGAGAAAAAGCAAATACCAATTAAAACGTATTATTTTCTCTTTCAATTTCATGGAAACAAATATTTGTAAATAAAAAGTTTTTTGTTTAGATGTAAAACGAATTTAGAACAAAAAAGCTGTCGATTATATTGTAAAGAAATCTTTATATGTACATACATATATTATATGTACAAAATACTCGGCAAATGATTAATATCACAGAATTTGATTGCCATGTTCTTGAAAGCTAAAAGATTTTGAATTCAATACGCAGTAGAAGGCATGACAGACCCAAAAAACTTTGCCGATCTAGCTATTTCTATCTGCCTATGAAACGGATTATGTTAAAAATAATATGCATAGAACTTCCAAAGTTGATACTTAGATACTCAAAAGCCTTTCTAACCCAATTTTAAGTCATAACACTCATGCAAGACTGCCACAATTTCTTTTCATTTTTCCATGAAAACTTTTTTAATACTCTAAACTATTATTTTACCGTTTTGCAGGAGAGCACTTTTTAAGTTTAAAATAAATTTGGCATAGAGGTACTTTTCAATCCGGAGATCAGCGTAGTATTCTTATCTTAATTTTTGCTTAAGCCGACTTAAGCACTTTTTCCTTTCACCACAGATATATTTTGGATTATGCCTTTGATATTATCAATTTGGCTCAGATCGAACAATTGCAAGGTATGGCCCTCATTGAAATATACCCAAAATGTTGGACTTATCAAAGACCAAATTTAGTCATGATTAATTTAATATGTAAGATAATTTCTAAATTAAGTTCTCATAGAACCGCTATATCAAATTACCTCTTTACAAATTTACCACAAAATTGATAAATTTTAAAAAAATTTAATAAATTTTTTAACTATTTGTATGATTTTTTTTCTACAAATAAAGCTAGATACACTATAATATTTTAAGGCTCATATAGGTTGGGTACAGGATATCTCGTAGTCGAGTTTCATAGGTATCTTTCTTTACATATTATAAGGGCCGGATCCCTGTAGAAATCCATCGTTAAGATAGAGATAACAAAGACTTATCACAATTTTTCCATATCTTAATTGGAGCTAATTTAAAATGAAGATCACAATTTATAAACCTTTTTATCAATTTAATAATTTTGACCCGGTAGCACTTTTAAAATTTTGGAATACTATAGCTCGGAAACTACAAAGATATCGAAAATATTTAAACGACATTTGTTAAGAATATTTTCAAATTTATATTATTATTGCAATTAATACTTTTTTCTTTTTTGGATTTGTTTATTTTTTTTTTTAAATAAAAAATTTACCGTTTTCGAGGACTGTTCCAATTGACTACTAAAATGGGTGCAGATATGAGCCAAATCGCAGATACCAAGAGTTCCACATACATATATGTACAAATTAAGGCGAATCGAAAATATCGGAACCAAAATGAATTTGGTTTTTGGTGATAATTTGGATAAGGAATATAATATTAAGTTTATTTTGTGGCTGCACGAAATAAACTGGGGCCACTGTACATACATATGTGTATGTACACACGTTATACTCGACCCTGATGCTTTGCATACTATTCACACTTCATATTAAATTGCGTATTTTAAAAATTTTTGAGTAGGAAGAACTCAAATGCTTCCGTTCTTTTTTTTTTTTTTTTGTAAATATTTCTGCGCAGCTGTCGTTCGTTTTAATCAGCAATTGACGCTGTTTGCTTTTGTTGGCGCCAGAGTAACGCTTCAATTGACGCAAGGATAATGGTTCTCAGCCATGAACACAACAACGACAAGAAAACTGAATACAAACAACTACAAAACAAAAAATAATGAAAAAAAATATTCAAGTTATTTTATGGCTTATGTTAGTTGCCACAGGAATACTTAGTATGTAGACCATCGTATAAAAAGGGAATAGAATGACAAATTCATTTGTGTATGTTTTATGCGTTACTCTTAGCGTGATAATGTGACTGACTAAACTACGTATCTATGTATATATATATATGTCTAACGGAATGACTGGCTGGCTGGCTCCAGCTTGTCCCGTCTCCAGTCAGGCGAGACGACGCTTTCACCACCATCAGCAGTTTCCTTCATTTCATTAATAAACCAACTACTATGGTCGTAGCGTTCGAGTGGTCTTAGCGTATATCTATTTTGTGTACACCCATACTCGTATATCGTACGGGTATGCTTCCGTTTGTTGTGTCTCTTTTTGCAAATACTTTCCTGCAACAATTTTTATCGCATTAAAATATTCTGGGTAAATAATTCCGCTGAATGTTAACAGAAAAAATGACATCATACTAAACACTCGCATCGAAAGTTTGCGAACATAAATTTGTTGAATTTAATTGTCGGAAAATAATGTTGCGACCACACTCCCCTTTTGGGACCACTAAGACATTGTATAAAACGGAAAACTACTTAAAATATTTAAAATAAAAATTCATATTGTCGATTCAAATTACATATTAATGGGTTTTTTGTAATTACAAAGCTGATTGATCACTAATGTGACACGGCTTTCATCGAAAAATTGAGGAAATTTATCGAAAGTGCATAAATTGAACTACATAAAATAAATATTAGAAAACGTATAGAATTAAAGCTTATTTATTTTAATTATAGCTGCTTCAGCTGCGCACTCAACGTACTTATTTCGATCATAAGTGCCTTTCTGGTGGTGTTCATTATTGTCGGAGTGTTACTATATTTTTCCACTTCAAGAACGAAGATGATCCGAATGTATCCAAAATCAAAGATAGTGTCGCTGATAATATACCCGATGGTCTTAAAAATAGTTGGACGGATCTTACCAATAACATCAAAGACACAATAACCGATGGTGTAAACAAGGTTAAGGAGGCCAAACTAAACTAAATTCGAATGGTATTTATTATAAATTAATAAAAATATAATATACATTTAACATTTTTCTTTCCATTTCAGATGCTAACCGCTGAGTATTTATTTTAAGAAGAAAAAATTCACTTTTGATTTCCAAGAACAGAAGAAAATATTAAAAATAACTAAACGGTCGTTCGGATCAGATAAGAATCTCAAATGCCTTTTGCCACAGTTTCTATAAAAAGCATTTACATATAAACATTTTTTAAGAGAACTAAAGTTGTGAGCACAACTATTAACGACGATAATGATAAGAACAAAAATATTTATATAAAATTAATTTTTGCAGATTTGTGTTTTATCAATAAAAAATATATTTGTTCACACATGTAAATTATTAAAAACAATCAGAAATACGTTCTGTTTTTCAAATTATAATTATGCTTAATGAAATTACATATCGTGTCCAAAGATACAATTGTCCTTTAACAATGTTTGTACATACAATTCAAACTTGTAACTATCGCTTTCACCGAATTATTGTACCGCATTTTCTTCAGATGTACACCATGCAAATACATATTAACCATCTTGAAAATTACAAGAATGGTGCTTATGAGTTTCACTCTCTCCATTAATTTGGTAAAGTCATAATATCCGCTGGTCAATATATAGAATTAGAAAGAGTGTCAAAGGATTTCCAACTAAAAAACGTTAATTTTTTGAGTCAAATAAGAGATATTTATGGCCTTTCTGCTTTCAATTGAAGAAAACTGACAACCCGAATAAAATATAACTTTTATTTTTATCTTAGAACTACTCTTGACTTTACATCAATGTTTAGTTAGATGGATAGATAGAACCTTTTCGTCTTCAGCACGAGTGACATTCGTGCTGCGACCTACACCAATTCTATTTTAAATACATACATTTATAAAACAAATGTTGAAGCGCTATTTACTTGTGGGGGGCAAGAACAGAAATTACTTTATCAAAGTTTAAGCCGATAATATTGTAGCTAGTATTTGTTAAGAATGTAAATATATTTAATTAGCAATAATGCTGTCTCTAAAAGTACTGTCGAATACTATTGGTACTAGTGCCCCCTTACTTTCCAAATGAGGATCGAAAACCTATTTCGTCTCTGTTGTCAGTATCATCTGTGAAAAACTTCATTACGATCGAATAATATCTTTGGTTCTCACAGCGGCGCACAGTGGTTCCAAATTCCAAAAAAGTGGCAGTAAATTTGGCCATTTAATCATAAATAAGTTTACGCTCTTACAACGAAACGCCAACAAACCAGCAAAAATTGATGAGCTTGAGGTCAATATTCGAAAATTGAAAGAATTGTATAACCCAGTGCAAGAAAAGTCGTCGTGGTCACCCTACCGATATTTTATTTAAATCATATATGGCAAAAAACAACCGCTCATTAACTGATATTTTCGAGAAAAATTATTAATATATCTGTGTTTTTAGCTTAAAATTTGATACCAATATTGTGTGTAAACTTGAGTAACCACAGATGATAACACATAAACTCTTTAAAGATTCGTTTTGCGGGTATTTAAGCTTTGGTTCTACCGATTAATTAGATTGCCAGCTTTTGGCAGCTATACACTTTGCAGTTAGAAAGCTTTACAAAGCTTTAATTTATAGGGTCTATGATATTCTCTTTTAATGCGTTACAAAACCGAATGGTTTTTAGAAAATCTACAAAGGTACTCATCAGGTTTGACTGATATGATTGAATATTTTGTTAATTTTACATAGAAATAAGCGAACTGCATCCTCATTTCATGGCTACCTGAAGTCCTAAAATTTTTCTAAAAACGAAAAAAAAAAATTTCTTTGAACATTTCTTTAAGTAGTTTCATTAAAAATAAAACTATTTGACCACTTTGGTTTTTCGACTTTTGTTCATCTTTTTAATTTGGGACCATTAAGCGTCGAGAATTGGGAAAAAGTGGCACAGCTCCTTAAAATTAAGCAATTCAGCTAGCACGTAAAACGAAGAACAAGATCGCAGCAGCACATTAGAAACTTTTATTAACTAAATTTCGTCTTGGAAGTGTTTCATTCATAATATCTAACTAAATATAAAAATATACAAAAGTTGTATTGTTGACAATTAAAGTGGTGAGACCGGGTATATTCGGAAGAAATTTTCTTTCAGACACACTGGTGCCCATATTTCAACAAATTCGATTCGATAGTTTGTCTTATAGGAAATTTTTTGCTCTACAACTACGTAGAACATTGATAAGCCGTGAGAGCATCGCAGTTGATTTTTGAATCGAAACACATGTAGGACGACATCGACGACGCCTTTCATTATGAGGCTGATTGTTTGTCCTCTTCGTCGTAAGACAACGCCCGATTGAAATCTAAGATAAATTTTACAGCTTTTTCCGCTGTATCGTTTACGACATTCAGATTTTCGCAAATTTGTTTTCCAGTGCAGTAATCTTCTCGGTCTTGCCATGTCAAAGGATCAAAGTGGAAGAAGATCACATAAATTTGCAAACGCTCAAAAAAATCGATTGGTGTTAGGTGTGACGAAATTTCTTTTATCTTTCTTAGCGTACGACTTCATTTGTTCGACTTTTACATTTAATCGATTCGGAATATCAACTTCTTCAGTTTCGTCATCAAAACTACCATTTTTCTGTTCAATTCAAATGGAATCTTTTCTTCCAAAAATGCATCCTCTCACAAATACCATAAATATTGTATGTAGATAAGGATTTTTACACAATAAGGCATCTGAAATTTTTTTTTATCGAATTATTTAATTGCATTTTGAATGAAGTGTAAGTCTTAGCGCAGCACTCACAGATCTAAACCAAAAAGTAATAAAAATCCGCGTCAGAAAAATGCCTTTCGAATGCCTTTCATTTCCAATTGCGTCATTTTAAATTCTTCGCGAAGTAAAAATATCTTGTAACAGTAAATATCTTTGGATCTTTGTTGCTCCAGGTAAACTGCCAATAGCTTTTTATAATTGCTTCAAGATAAAAGTTCTTGTGTGTTCTCTCTCAGTGAAATCGGATATATTCAGTTTGTCGAAAAGTATCTAACGCGATAATAAAGAATATATATTCTTGGTCAGCTCGATATAGCCGAGTCGATATGTCCGTCTGTCTGCAGTTATACGATTCACTCGCTTAGTTTTAAAGATATTGACCTGAAATTTGGAACTTAAGCTTTTTTTCAGCCCTATGCAGTTAAACTGTTAAAATAATGGTACCACGCCTATTTTTAGGCATAGCCCCTATACAAATCTACAGCCCGTTTTCGAATTTTTGTATGAAAATAGGTATTATTTATACATGTATTCCCTATTCCCTAAAACTTTTTCAAAAACACTTCCTATAACATCCAATGTCAAAAAAAGGTGCCACGCCCATTTATATTTTTATACCCGTTACACATAGTGTGAACGGGTATATTCAGTTTGTCAAAAAGTTTGTAACGCATTGAAGGAGGCATCGGAGACCCCATAAAGTATATATATTCTTGATCAGCTCGATGAGACGAATCGATCTAGCCATGTCCGTCTGTCTGTCCGTCTGTCCGTCTGTTTGTTGCTATGCGATCTTTTCGATGAAGATATAAAGATATTGGGCTGAAATTTTAAACTTAAGCTTTTCTCAGCAACGACTAGGTTAAGTTCGAAAATGAGAGTGCCACGCCCATTTTTAGGTATAGCCCCCATACAAACTTATCGATTTTTTTCGATTTTTTTTTTAAATAGTAATTATTTATGAATGTACTCGCTCCCAATTGGGTAAAAACATTTTTTTGGTCATCCAGGGTCAAAACCAAGACGACACGCCCATGTAACGGGTATTTCAGCTTCGGTTCCACCGAAGTTAGGGTTTTTCCTTGTTTTTTTTGAATTTTTGTATGGATATATGTATGGAATATTTATGAATATATTCACTCCAAATTGGATAAAACACATCTAATATCGTCCTATGTACACACCACCGATATGATAAGGATCGAGCCACTATAACATATAGCCATACCTCCCATTTTTTGATACTTTCAAGAAAATTAAATGTATAAACTTGAGTTGTATCAGACCATTGACCTCCATCCATCCCATCTCAATTTTTTATCTAAGCCACTGATGATACCGCATAAACTATATTAAAACTCATGTGACGGGTATTTAAGATTCGGTTCAACCGAAATTAACGTTTTTCCTTACTTGTACATATGTATATTTGAGTGCAAAAACTGGATGTGGGGCTGTTCGAAACATTTTGAGTAGGGTTATTCGGAAGAGGTACTTTTCATGCGTTTTAGTGAAGTTTTTTTTTTTTTTTTTTTTTTTTTTTGCTGTTTTCATTTTAATTGATGTATTTTTAGATATTTTAATATGGTTTTTTGTTTCATACGGCTTAGAGACGTACAGACGGACATAGCTAATCAACTCGGCTTTCAATGCTAACCAAGCGTATACACATACAACCCTAAACCCTAAAAAATAACAATTTGGCAGCTGGTAAGTTTGGGTCAAGTAGAAATGGAGCGCTACACGATAGAACACGATAGAATTTTGTTAGGGTTGCCGGCCTTTTATTATTATATTTATTGCAAATCTTGCATTAATTCTGGAACTTGTGTTAATTATGGGACACCCTTTATATGCATTAATTGGATTTCTATGCCTTCTTATACATATTCGCTTCAACAAAATATACTCTTTTACCCATCAAATGCAAGCTATTAATATTTATCACACATCTCCACACGTGCCCCACCGTGAAGCAATTTAGAAAGGAAAATTTTATTTCATAAGTCGGCCATAAACACTTATTTGCGAATCCCATACAGTTTTACAATGTTCATCTGGCCACTACTGCGTCCGAAACAAAATTTGTTCCGAACAGCCCCGGTCTCTCCTACTGTAACACTTTGACTGCTTTCAGATATTTTCAGCTATGACAAAAGCCAAGAGGAGGATGCCTTTTAGCGCTTCAAAGCTTGGCATGACATGCTATTTGCCTTGTCAATTGTAATCTATTATGTATTTCTCTGCACCGACATCGTTTCCATTGTATACGGATATTGTGTAATTTATTTTATTTATTTTCATTTTAAATTTAAGAAAAATATATATTTTCTTTTCATTAGTACAAACAATACAACTGCGAAATACTACAAAGTCGATGTGCATTATTAAACCGAATTTATAGTTAAATATCGCACAAGCATCGATTTAATTGGTAATAAAAACATTTTTTAATTTTTAATTGAAAATTTTTTCATCACGGTTTTTTGATCTTTTCTAGTTGCATCAAATTTCGGTGGAATTCGCCTTGTAACACCAACAAATCATATACACACAATCCAAGTGCAACAATATAAAATGCCACATCCGCGACATCGACAGCAGCCAATCTACCAGAATAAATGGTAATACACACATTTTTTTAAAATTTAATTTGAATAAACTAGTACAAATTTTCTTTGTCGTTAATATTTTGTATAAATGCAATTTTTGAATTTCGAATTTGTATTA
Organism: Leucophenga varia; assembly: GCA_018903435.1. Taxonomy (NCBI): domain Eukaryota; kingdom Metazoa; phylum Arthropoda; class Insecta; order Diptera; family Drosophilidae; genus Leucophenga; species Leucophenga varia. The sequence continues at coordinate 13,160 of JAEIFJ010000061.1, forward strand.
AATTTTTGGCGCTTTTTTCACGTTGCTGCTTCCAAATGTCATGTAAATACAAATATAAACCAATTGTAAAATAATATGCCAACTCGATTGCGCTTAGTATTGATGCGCCAAGAAAAAGTCCAATAATGCCACCAAAATTTGCTATAAAAAATAAAAAACAATAATTAAAATAAATAAATAGAATAGAATAAGTACAAATTCTGCGAATAGTTACAAACCCAATAATTCTACAAACGTAAAACGCAAACGTGTACCATATTGAATTAAAAATTGTGAATGATAAAATATATCCAAATGTATATGATCCATTTCAGTATCATTTTGCGTCGTAGCTTGGCTACTCCTTTGAATCAATCGTAATTAAAAAATTAATACATAATAATTATGTAAAATCGTTTAAACTTACTCTAATGTATCGGTACTAAGTGTCACATCGTATATCATTTGAACGCAATTATCGAGACAATTGCAAACCATTGTATTTCCACCAATCTCTTTGATATATTTTCTTTCGTTTTTTTGACGTTCATAAGAAAATATCTCTAACAAATTTTTTGTAAGGATAATTTGTATTAATACATATATTTGATATATTATACATACAGCCATAGTCAAATGTTATTACACAACGAAAATTTTTTTTGCACATTCAACTTCCTTCCTTCTTTCTACTGTTGCTATTGATGTCAGACTATAATAAGATATGTTGTTGTAATCCTTGATCCATTCTGAATCGATCGATGTCTTATTGGAAAGATAACGGTATATCGAACCGAGATTCAAGCGAATGAAGTAATGAGTAGCGGCCGTCAAAGTTATTACAAAAGTTATGTGTGTAATAACTTTTGACGGCCGCTACTCATTACTTCATTCGCTTGAATCTCGGTTCGATATACCGTTATCTTTTCCAATAAGACATCGATCGATTTAGAATGGATCAAGGATTCCAACAACATATCTTATTATAGTCTGACATCAATAGCAACAGTAGAAAGAAGGAAGGAAGTTGAATGTGCAAAAAAAAAATTTCGTTGTGTAATAACATTTGACTATGGCTGTATATGAGTTTACGTATGGGAGGTTACCTTGGTTCTCATACAGACACTTAAAGTCTGATGCCTTGCAGTCGGTGTAGTTATCTAAAAAACATTTAAATATGTAAATGACTTCTTAAATATTTGTATAACGCCTAACAGAGAATTTAAATGAAAGAAACCAGATTATGTCAGTTAAACATTTTTGAAACAATAAGATTAAATTCGATCCTCAAAATCCTCAGCTACACTTTCCTCGAAGGTGCCGTCTTTAAATGGAATCAACATTGATTGCAGATTGTTGTAACAGTGCCTAGACGTAGATGAGCGATTATTGCTTCTTGATGCTGTTTTTCAATAGGTTGCGTGGTCTGTGACATTTGAGTTTATGTTACCAATCGTGAGCTACGTTTAGAGTATAATTCGATTCCTTGGCCTAAGTACAACTACATAAAATACAGAAAGAACGCTGAAGTCGAGTATGCTCGACTGCAAGATACCCTTTACCCAATGTTAATGTACCTTAAGTTAAGTCCTATTTTATTACCATACCTCATTGTATTGGATTTTCATAGAAAAACTTAAAATAGGTTATATTTGTATGGGGGCTACACCTAATATTTGTTTTGGTCCTACCCATATTGGTGAATTTCATTCGGACTATCATAGGCATTATTTATACTAAATTTTGACTCAATAGAATATGAAACAATGACTTCTTTGTTATTAAGTCCAAAAATTTGGGGTAGACTTCTATGGGGGTACCACTTAAAATGGGGCTAGAAAAACCCACTAACGGCTTAGGAGAGTCTACTTTTTAAATATGGTAGCTCTATCTCTATAGTCTCTGAGCTAATAGTTTTTATACAGCTGACAGCATGACATACATCAAGAATATATACTTTATAGGGCTTATGTAGCCTCCTTCTGTCGTTTACATACATTCGCACAAACTTAACGCTTTTAGGTACAGGGTATGATTAAAATTATCTCAGGACTCAAACTTCAAACAAGTTTGATCAAGTACACAAGGGCCAGCACCGTTATCGACAGTCTTTTGGGAAATTAGATGTGTCCATCTACTGCATCGCAAAGATATGTAATAGCTAATCTAAAAATCAACCTCTTTTCCAACACAGGGACGGAACACTCAGACCTCGGCAGCGCAACTGCAAATATAATCTTTGGCTAGAAAGGGGTCATTACATTAATGCTCGATGCTGAAAGGATAATTAACATAATGGGAAACGATATGACGCCTATGTCAGGAAATGAGATAGAATACGAATTAAATAGATGAAACAACTCCAGTAGAACTAAACAGATCACAGCTGGGTATAGTTATCGGAATACTTGCCGTAATACCCGACTTTGATCGGTTGTCGCTAATAGTTTTATACCCGCCATACATAATGTAAAGAGAATTATCAGTTTGTTGGAAAGTTTGTAACGCATTAAAGGATGCATCGGAGACCCCATAAAGTATATATATTACACTAGTTTACACCAAAAATGGGATTCTTCTAACCCACCTATTTCCATGTATTTTGGGGCGTAGATTTCAAAAATGGCCCAAAAATAATAATAATAATTATTGATCAGCTCGACAAGACGAACTGACTTACCCATGTCCGTCTGTCTGTCTATCTGTCCGTCCGTCTGCCTGTTGCAATGCGTTTTTCTCGGAAAGTTTTAAAGATATTGACCTTAAATTTGAAACTTAAGCTTTTTTTGATCTTACGCAGTTTGTATGTTAGAGTCAAGGTGCCACGCCCATTTTTAGATATAGCCCCCATACAAACTTATAGTATCACTTTTTTTTTGATTTTTTGTATGAAAATAGTTATTAGTTTTGAATGTATTTACTACAGATTGGGCATCCAATATCAAAAGCAAGTACAAACGCCCTTTTTTTAGGTATAGCCCCCCATACAAGCCTAGCACCCATTTTTGAGTTTTTTTTTAAATATATTCACTTCAATCTGGGTAAAATCACTTCTACTTTCATCCTATGAATATGCTACCGAATACGATACCAATACAAGGATCGGGTCACTTTAACATATAAACCCCGTACAACGAATGTTTTTTATGTATTTTAAGCTTAAAATTGTATACATGAGGTGTTCCCACCCAACCCTTTGCAGAATATAATCTACGTCACTGATGATCATACATAAACTAATTAATGTTTCGTGTGGCGGGTATTTGAGCTTCGGTGCTACCAAAGTTAACGTTTTTTCTTCTTTTTAAAATATTTTGTGGCACCAAGCAGCTTTTCCAATTGCTCACTTTTTTATGGATTATCCTTTTTTTGTTCCTTAATACCCAAGTGCCCTTCCCCGATTTCAATGAAACTTGGGACATTTGTAGTCCATCGAAAAGTATTAGACACGTATATTTTTAAAAGTGCTGTCAAGACGTTTTAAGGGTAGAAACCACAACTACGTTTTTACAGTCCTTAAAGTATACATATGTTACTGTATTAATCAACAGAAGCTAATTTTAATAAATTTGACTATTGAATTCATATGTACTTTACCAAGCAAACCATTCTTAATAGTTAGAACATATTTTTCGTTAAATTTAAAATTGTTTAACAATTCTTTTTTTGAACAATTTATAACGAACTTTTAGCTTATAACAAAGTATTGATACCAATCAATTCTGCTGGTAAAGCTGAACCAATTATGTATTGTACATTTTTTTATAACATTTTTATTTTGTTTATAAAATCATTATAAACAAATTATACTATATTTTGTACAGTATAATGTTTAAAGTAAAATTACCATTTAAAGTCATAGAAAAGTTAATTGAACGAAACATGTTTCGGCCTGACGATTGTAGACAAGAAATTAAGGAGCATTATAAATTGATTATTTCTTTTTACAACTTATATAAGTTCATAAAATGCGATTTAAAAAATACGAAATATATGTTACAATAACTGCTGAATGTTATTATTATTAACAGCATAAATTTAATATAACTTTTACTTTCATAAAATAGTTTTTGAGTTATATAGTTTCAAAATTTTAGTTTTTATACCCGTTGCACATAGTATAAACGGGTATATTCAGTTTGTCCAAAAGTTTGTAACGCATTGAAGGTGGCATCGGAGACCCCATAAAGTATATATATTCTTGATCAGCTCGATGAGACGAATCGATCTAGCCATGTCTGTCTGTCCTTCTGTCCGTCTGTTTGTTGCTATGCGATTTTTTCGCTTAGTTTGAAAGATATTGAACTGAAATTTTAAACTTAAGCTTTTCTCGGCAACGACTATGTTAAGTTTGAGAATGAGAGTGCCACGCCCATTTTTAGGTATAGCCCCCATACAAACTAATCGATTTTTTTTCGATTTTTATACCTGTTACACTAGTGTAAACAGGTATGTATATTCAGTTTGTCGGAAAGTTTGTAACGCATTAAAGGAGGCATCGTAGAACCTATAAAGTATATATATTCTTGATCACCTCGACGAGACGAATCGATTTAGCCATGTCCGTCTGTCTGTCCGTCTGTCCGTCTGTCTGTCCGTCCATCCGTCCGTCCATCCATCCGTCCGTCCGTCCGTCTGTCCGTCTGTCTGTGTGTTGCTGCGCGATTTTTTCGCTCAGTTTTAAAGATATTGGGCTGAAATTTTAAACTTAAGCTTTTCTAGGTCCTGTGTAGTTTATATGTTAAAATCAATGTGCCACGCCCACTTTTAGGTATAGCTCCCATACAAAAGTACAGCATTTTTTCAAGTTCTTATATGAAAAAAATGTATTTATAAAGCGAATGGCTTCAAATATGGTCAAAATGTTTCTTATACCATGCCAAATCTTCAGTTTAAAATTGGTCCAAATCGGACCGCGAATTCCTAAGTTTTTAAGAGTATATTTAATTTGTTTAGTATTTTGAAATAAAATTTAATACAATTGCTGCAAACGAAGGTCTATCAACGTCAAATGATGTGTAACAGGTATATAGTATAAACTTCGGTCCAACCGAAGTTAACTTTTTTCTTGTTTAATTTAAAATTGTGGATCCATTTGTAGAGCTGTACTCAAATTTGTTGATAAACCAACATCGCTTCTAGCTATCAAAGCCCACCTCTTTATATCAGCATCATGAATTGATATGTTCTTTTCACAAGCAGTTTCAAACTGGTTTAATACGTATTCATATATTTTCTGTAACTTATCATTTCTGCTTCCATTTTCAAGAACATGTAAATCCCACCTTCGTAGTTCTTTTGAATCTTTCCATTCTCTAAAGACATGATTAACAGTTTCAAATTTCAATTTTTTCTTTTTCCTGACTTCCAGTAAGCAACAGCCCTTTGTTATACCTGTTACACTAGTGTAAACAGGTATATTCAGTTTGTCGGAAAGTTTGTAACGCATTAAAGGAGGCATCGTAGACCCTATAAAGTATATATATTCTTGATCACCTCGACGAGACGAATCGATTTAGCCATGTCCGTCTGTCTGTCCGTCCGTCTGTCCGTCTGTCTGTGTGTTGCTGCGCGATTTATTCGCTCAGTTTTAAAGATATTGGGCTGAAATTTTAAACTTAAGCTTTTCTAGGTCCTGTGTAGTTTCTATGTTAAAATCAATGTGCCACGCCCACTTTTAGGTATAGCTCCCATACAAAAGTACAACATTTTTTCAAGTTCTTATATGAAACAAATTTATTTATAAAGCGAATGGCTTCAAATATGGTTAAAATGTTGCTTATACCATGCCATATCTTCAGTTTAAAATTGGTCCAAATCGGACCGCGAATTTCTAAATTTTTATGAATATATTTAATTTGTTTAGTATTTTGAAATAAAATTTAATACAAATGCTGCACACGAAGGTCTATCAACGTCAAATGATGTGTAACAGGTATATAGTATAAACTTCGGTCCAACCGAAGTTAACTTTTTTTCTTGTTTATATTCAAATTTTACATCAGAATTGATTGTCATCAATACTTTGTTATAAGTTAAAAGTTCGTTATAAATTGTTCAAAAAAAGAATTGTTAAACAATTTTAAATTTAACGAAAAATATGTTCTAACTATTAAGAATGGTTTGCTTGGTAAAGTACATATAATTTCAATAGTCAAATTTATTAAAAATTATCTTCTGTTGATTACTACAGTATACTTTAAGGACTGTAAAAACGTAGTTGTGGTTTCTACCCTTAAAACGTCTTGACGGCATTTATAAAAATATAAGTGTCTAATATTTTTCGATGAACTACAAATGTGCCAAGTTTCATTGAAATCGGGGAGGGGCACTTGGGTAGGTTTACTTGCAGTTTCTGTATATTATTTGAATTGCTTATATGTGACCACGCCCTCCGCCCATCTCTCTTCACCCGTTCTAATTATCATGTACAATGATTTCGAGTTTCATTTCTGTAGTTTCAATACGTGCAAAAAATGTGACCACGTCCAACGCCATTTTTTCCAATTGATGATATTCTTCCCGGTAACCACATTCCCGGTCCTTATAACACTTACACCGAATTTCATTTCTCGAATTCAAATATTTGTAAAAATAGGATAATTTCTATATCGATGCTACACCTCCAATTTTTCCAAAACGATATACATCCTGTCTATTAAGTTGGACCAAGAAATACACATCTAAAAAAATCATACAAATCGGTTCAGTGGTTTCGGAGCTTATCGAAAACGAACATCGAGATATGAGATTTTTATAAATAAAGATTTATAGGTCGCTGTAGCTAAACATGAGCATGGTACTTTGGTTTGGACATCGGATGACATTAGAACTATTTTTACCCAATTTGGAGTCAATATATATTCACAAATAATAGCTTTTTCATCCAAAAAATCGAAAAGAACGATGAGTTTATACGGGAGCTATACCTTAAAATGGACAACACTTGAACTGCTTAGGACTGAGAAAAGTTAAAGTTTCGAATTTCAGATCAATATCTTTAAAAGACAGACGTTCTGATCAAGAATATATAAACTTTCTGACAAAATGAAAATACTCTCCACACTATGTGTGGTGAGTATAAAAATAAATAAGATTAAAATACAGACCATATTCTGTTACGGGAAACAGTAGACTCGGTGTACAGTTGCACAAATGATTTACATAATCTTGATGACAACGAGTACGGCAGTTGCCATGCCAATAGCGCAAACCCGGAATTGTATTGTAATGCGGGCTGTCCGTTTCATCCTAAGCCAATTGCAAAAGAAAATTAAAGAAAAAATACATATTTTTTTGTTACACTATATAATAAATCTTACATCAAACAAACAACGACGCACATCCGGCTGAATTTTACGCGTTTTTTCAGACGTAATTGTAAGCCGTGGCGCTATAATAACTTTTGTGTATGAATCATGCGGTATGGTACGTACACTCTCGTACCACTGATCCGGTATTTTAACCATGATTCTAATACCACGTGCCATACGTAAATTGCGACGTAATTTAGATTTGTTGAGCATTAAATGAAAATCCAGACCCTTGCCTTCGCCAAAATTTGAATTTCTATAAGGATAGAAACTATCCTGACGCTGTAAAGATTATTTTGAATTGAAGTGGTAAGTGGATAGCAAAAAAAAAAATCTTACTTTACGCTCTTGCATTTCCGGACTAACCAACGAATTAAAAATATAACAAAAACCCGCCTCGGTGCGTTCGAGTACAAAAAGTTCGCTGCAATTGTAAGACAAACTATTCCATCGGCAAGCGCCATTAAAAATTGTTTCCATGGGCAGCATCAGATAGCGCATTACTTCTTGAATATTTAAGCCATCTAAAGCTTTGACTTGTGCTGCAAGTGTAGCATTCTCGAAAAAGGTGCCCAAATGCAATAATCGACCCACACGAACCAAGGACATTGCATCGAAAAATTCAATAAAACTTGTGCGCAACTCTTGGCTGATATTTGTGCCGAGAAAATGCTCGGGCGCATCTTGAGATAATTTCTGAAAGTCAATGCGATTATGCGGACACAGACCGATCGATGGAAATGATATTTGATACGTTGGAAAGACCGAGTCGTCGACAGTTGTGCGTAGCTCCGCGGAATTGTAAAGCTCAGACAGATCGATGTAGACAAAGATGGTATACAGTGAAGTGGCCAAGAGTATAAGCAGCCAGATGACTCTGTAAATAATTTGATTAAATGAAAAGAGTACCGCTAAAGTTATACATACTATAATTCGTTTAGTTCGTCGTAATTTACCTCTCGATTGGCAGCAATTTGGCATTGGTCAGATAGCGTATGCCATGTATCGATGACGTTTCACAATACTCCTTGAAGTAGGGCAACAATTTTCGCAGTAAAATGCTGTTTTGGCGTTGTTGTTTTTGTTGTTGTTGTTGTTCTTTAAGATTCTGAAGATATTCATAATGACGTCTTGGAAATTGCATTTTCCTCGGCGGTCTTGGTAATTCATTGAGGTACAACATGTTGCAGCTGCTGCTGTTGCCGGATGGCTTACTTTTTGAATTTAAATAGCTGCTCTGCTACGAGAACGTATGACGACCACGACGCTGACAGTTTTGTACTGCGTTGTGCAAACACAATCAAAAAGCAATTATTCTCAACTGTCAGCAGTAGTTGGAGTAAGAAGATTGAAAGGAGTTACATGAGCATTTCAACGGAATGAAAAGCAAGGAAATAGTGCCAGGCTTAAATCACGCACAATGATAACACACACGTTCAAATTTCATAAAACGTCAAAGAAGAAGGGGACGAAGAAGCAGAGGGAAAGCACATAGCTTCATAAAAAGAAAACAACGCCAATGTTGCAGCCTTTGCTTACTTTTTCGTCTTTTGTTGCTGTTGCTGCTGCTACTTTCTTTCACATAGAACTGGCGAGAAATAATCTCTTGTTTGCTTTACAATTTATTCATTCATTAAACTGCTCGTCAGGCATAATCGTCCTTGTTGTCCTCGAAGTTTTTGTCGATTGTTGATTGCCCATTTTAACCCATTTTGGATTTTAGTTTTATATAATTACTTACTTACTCACTCGTTGCGGAGTATGTCTATATAAACTGTTGTCAGACACGAATGTGCATGGATTGTTTTGTTGCAAAGAGAAACTAACATTTGGTAATAATCTATCGAAGGACATTTTCATTTCGTATATAACATAAATATGTTAATTTTCATTTTAGTCTTTTTTTATAAGAGAAATAACTAAGTACATTTTACTTATGTGGTCAAATGTAAGGTTAACGCAGTTTTTCTAAAATTAAGTAAAATATTCTCTAATTTTGTAAATTTTTAAACTGAAAATGAACTGATTTAATAATTTTACGAGTGCTCATTGCAAGAACAATTTTACCTTCTATTTAAGAACCAATTGTGTTTGTATCGGATAGTTAAATACAGAACAGTCGATGTAAGACATAGACACGGTGGCCTACTTTTCTGTAGGAAACTGGTTATCGACTCAATGGGCCTAGCCACTGTGGACAAATACGTCGAAAATTGTGTGTATTAAATAAAACCATTTTTGTTTTCATAATACTTCAGTTTATTTCAAATTTTATATTGATAAAACAGGTAAAATATATATAAAGTGTGTCGAACATACTAACGGGTGATTTTTTTGAGGTTAGGATTTTCATGCATTAGTATTTGACAGATCACGCGGGATTCAGACAAGGTGTCAAAGAGAAAGATGCTCAGTATACTTTGACATTTCATCATGAATAGACTTACTAACGAGCAACGCTTGCAAATCATTGAATTTTATTACCAAAATCAGTGTTCGGTTCGAAATGTTCGAAATCCGCTTTTTATCGACAAATTTTGTTCAGCGATGAGGCTCATTTCTGGTTGGATGGCTACGTAAATAAGCAAAATTGACGCATTTGGAGTGAAGAGCAACCAGAAGCCGTTCAAGAACTGCCCATGCATCCCGAAAATGCACTGTTTGGTGTGGTTTGTACGCTGGTGGAATCATTGGACCGTATTTTTCAAAGATGCTGTTGGACGCAACGTTACGGTGAATGGCGATCGCTATCGTTCGATGCTAACAAACTTTTGTTGCCAAAAAATGGAAGAACTGAACTTGGTTGACATGTGGTTTCAACAAGATGGCGCTACATGCCACACAGCTCGCGATTCTATGGCCATTTTGAGGGAAAACTTCGGAGAACAATTCATCTCAAGAAATGGACCGGTAAGTTGGCCACCAAGATCATGCGATTTGACGCCTTAAGACTATTTTTTGTGGGGCTACGTCAAGTCTAAAGTCTACAGAAATAAGCCAGCAACTATTCCAGCTTTGGAAGACAACATTTCCGAAGAAATTCGGGCTATTCCGACCGAAAATCACCCTTTAGTTGTAAAAGTAAAAATGTGGAGCATATAAAGGGTGATTTTTAAGAGCTTGAGAACTTTTAAAAAAAAAAAAACGCATAAAATTTGCAAAATTTCATCGGTTCTTTATTTGAAACGTTAGATTGGTCCATGACATTTACTTTTTGAAGATAATTTCATTTAAATGTTGACCGCGGCTGCGTCTTAGGTGGTCCATTCGGAAAGTCCAATTTTGGGCAACTTTTTCGAGCATTTCGGCCGGAATAGCCCGAATTTCTTCGGAAATGTTGTCTTCCAAAGCTGGAATAGTTGCTGGCTTATTTCTGTAGACTTTAGACTTGACGTAGCCCCACAAAAAATAGTCTAAAGGCGTCAAATCGCATGATCTTGGTGGCCAACTTACCGGTCCATTTCTTGAGATGAATTGTTCTCCGAAGTTTTCCCTCAAAATGGCCATAGAATCGCGAGCTGTGTGGCATGTAGCGCCATCTTGTTGAAACCACATGTCAACCAAGTTTAGTTCTTCTATTTTTGGCAACAAAAAGTTTGTTAGCATCGAACGATATCGATCGCCATTCACCGTAACGTTGCGTCCAACAGCATCTTTGAAAAAATACGGTCCAATGATTCCACCAGCGTACAAACCACACCAAACAGTGCATTTTTCGGGATGCATGGGCAGTTCTTGAACGGCTTCTGGTTGCTCTTCACTCCAAATGCGGCAATTTTGCTTATTTACGTAGCCATCCAACCAGAAATGAGCCTCATCGCTGAACAAAATTTGTCGATAAAAAAGCGGATTTCGAACATTTCGAACCGAACACTGATTTTGGTAATAAAATTCAATGATTTGCAAGCGTTGCTCGTTAGTAAGTTTATTCATGATGAAATGTCAAAGTATACTGAGCATCTTTCTCTTTGACACCTTGTCTGAATCCCGCGTGATCTGTCAAATACTAATGCATGAAAATCCTAACCTCAAAAAAATCACCCGTTACTTTATTGAACCGCAGATGGCAGCGACATCGGCAGCCTTATGGGCAACAGATGGCAAACTGCGATGTGTAAATGTTTTCTTGTATTTTGCGTAGAAACAGTCAACAATTTTTTTAAATTCCTTCCACATATTTTAAATCTCTGAAAAAACACAGGGCAGTTGTTTTGCATAAACTATAATATACTAAAAATCGAGGGATTTCACTACCTAGAAGTCAAAAAAAATTCGAAAAGTAATTGCTTGTACAACTTTTTTTTAAAAAATAAATAAAATTGTCATGGAAATGTTTTTCAAAATGTTTAACAATACTGAGAGAAAAAAATCACGTTTGTCATTAAATAGTCGTAAATAACGCAGATACCCACTGAGCAACCGAAAATATATCTTTTTCTACATTTTTTATAACCGTTACTCATAGTGTAAACGGGTATATTTAGTTCGTAGGAAAGTTTGTAACGTATTAAAGGAGACGTTAATCCAGCCATGTCACTCTGTCTGTCCGTCTGTCTGTTTATTTAAACGGGATATATTCGGATACTACGGGAGTTATATAGCTAAAATTCTTTCTCGATTCGTTCAAGTTCGAAAAGGGAAGTTTATATAATCTTGGTTAGCATCGAAAGTCGTGTTGATGAGCTATATTGTCCGCTGTTCCGTCCGCCCGTACGTCTGTTTACCGTAAGAAACCAACCAAAGCCTTTTTATGCTAAAATGTGCAAACTATATTAAAATAAATAAAATTCAACAATAAAAATTAAAACAATCAAAAAGAAAACCAGACAAATCTAAAACACATGTAAAATACATCTTCCGAATAGCCCACCTCAAAATGTTCCGATTAGCTTCACGTCCAGTGTTAGCTTTGAAATGCGCATATAATATAAATAAACGAGTTTATTAATAAAACTATATTTTATTCCGAAAGAGGACACTTGGGTTACCTAATGTTCAAAAGATCACAACAAAATTTCAAACTACATCACGACAATCGAAACTTTCAAAGCATAAAATATATAGAAAACATACAAAAACAAAAATTGTGTTGCACTTTTTGGAACCTCTGACGTTTGATTATGGTCCTAAGATCCATCTTGAGTTTAAATTTCAAGTATCTAGCTAATCTCCAACACTCGCAAATTTAAATTAAAGGAAATTCTTTTAATCCTAAAAGCTCCGGTCTCCCCTATTTTGCGTCCTCATAATAGAAACAAATGTACATTTTATTTCCGAATGTCAATCGTGTTGGAGACGAAATAGTAACCAACTAGTTTCGGTAAGAACTTTCAGCTCATGCCACAAACAATTAAGCGTGGAATGGGCTTTAAGGCGGCAAAAAGTATAATGCTGGTACTTATTGCTATTAACAGCAATATTCCATTTGCTAAAATAACACTAGCTTACAAATATTGACCACATCTCGTGGGATTCTTTTCGAACCCACCTACTTTCACGTATCTTAAGATTTATAGTAATAACTGAAATAACTCCACAAAAACGGTTTTTTGAAGATATCTTCAAATTGGTTTTTAAGAAAAGCTTTTGGTGGCCATTTTTGAAATCTCCAAAATACATGGAAATAGGTGGGTCAGAAAGAATCCCATTTTTGGTGTAAACTAGTCTTTTTAATACTTTTCTGCGAAAGGTATCTATAAGAAATAGTATAAACAAAATAATCCGTTTGTCGAGTTTTGGAATCATTACAATTACAGCATATTTCCACATACAGCAAGAATCAATGCGCTTTCATTAAACACCCAGTGTCATATTTTATTCCGGTTTCTTGTAATTTTTTAAGATGGTTAATATGTATTTGCATGGTGTACATCTGAAGAAAATGCGGTACAATAATTCGGTGAAAGCGATTGTTATAAGTTCGGATGGTATGTACAAACATTGTTAAAGGACAATTGTATCTTTGGACACGATATGTAATTTCATTAAGCATAATTATTATTTGAAAAACAGAACATATTTCTGATTGTTTTTAATAATTTACATGTGTGAACAAATATATTTTTTATTGATAAAACACAAATCTTGAAAAATTAATTTTATATAAATATTTTTGTTCTTATCATTATCGTCGTTAATAGTTGTGCTCACAAC